>JAJMBS010000012.1:309717-400566 GCA_030572775.1 [Lipomyces] yamanashiensis
GGTGAAATGCTCTGATCATGTTCGCTGCCATTGATCTCTAATTCGCTGGTAATTACAACCTAAAAAATTGTTCAAAAATCATTGAGCATCAAAAAAAAGTGCTTGGCTAGTGAGCAGAATGAAGTAGATCATTCATTCAAATGAAAGAACTAATTCTCAGCTCCATTTGCAATATTCTCTTGATCTTGACATTTACTTTATTTAGGCGGAACCGATCCGAAATACAACAAATATCTATATATATATATATATCATCTCTAGGCGTCTAGATGTTCTTTCACTTCACTGAACATGTCTTATTATGCTATTCTTTCACAATGTAGGCGCTTTCGTAAGTGGTACTGGTACATCTCTGAACTGCTACATTTATTCAGAGGTACAGATATTCTATCCTCGGCGCACTCACAAATACTGTTAACAGTACATTGAAAACAGTTGTCCCAAAGTAGTCTCTGTTTACATTTCTTCTTTAAAATCTGTCTACATAATTTTTCTAATGTATGTTTGGCTGACCTCATCGCCCACCAAGAACGGACTTGGCCGAACAGAGTTTTCGCTCGTTCTGAAAGAGGCTTGTTCTGACAGACAGCGCAATTCTTCCTCAGTTGAAAAAAAAAATAGAGAACAATTGAAAGAAGAATATTGTAAATAATAGTTTTACGTGAATATGACGTACTTTGAAAGGTTTTTCCTTGATCCATCAATAGCATGCAAGTATTCCGAAACAAGACGAAACGTGAGACTGATTCGGATTTAGAACAATCTCCATAATTCTTATCCGCCAGCATGTCTGATTCATTGCCACCATATATACAGAACTAGCCGGACTAGAAGAACTTTTCGGTCATTTCTTCATTCTGTAGTTGCTTTGAGATAATACTGGATCAGTTGATGTTTTCCATACTACTATCGAGACATCTCTCTGTCAGCGCATGCAGTCCGTCAGAAATCCCACAAAACAGTTGAGTCAATCAATAGCTAAAACTGCCCGTACAACACTCAAATTCTAACGCAAAATCACAAAAAACCGTAACTTCTTATCTGACGAAGAACGACTAGCAGTATTGGTTTTGGTTTGAAGACAAAGACAAAGGCAGACTAGCTTTTTTCTCCTATTCTGGTAATAATGACTTTGAGTTTGTTCAGGGTTCAAGCTGCAACCTGAACTTGCTGCCAGAAAAGCCTGCCAGCAAAGAGGAGGTTGCAACGAAGGCACTCAACTGGCGCAATTGCCTCATTGGGGATTATCTACAGTTATGACACTTGCCAGGTCTCTTTCTTTGCATGATAACGAGACTCTTGTGGGCTTCTTTATATCGGTATGGCTTGTATACTCAGTTCTCGAATTATAATAGTCAACGATAGGACGGATACAATCGGATTATCTACAATGTTAGCGTAGGTATCATACGCCTTGTGCTGTATTACAGTTAACGACATGCTGAACGTATCTGCAGTTCCTCGGCAATTTAACAAAGAGCCTTTGTCCCTAGATCAAAACGGAGCACTCTTTGCGTACGTCTTTAGTCTAAACTGCTATAGTTCCAATACCTCTCATGCTATTACTCTAAAAGCTCACATTATTTTCAAGCTGATGTTAGCAACTGCGAGTAATTTGAGCTACATCTGCGAACGCAGCTGAATAGAAAAGTAATATCCGGGAACGTACATGGACCTAGATCCCTGCCTAAAGAGCACGGACATCTAATCTTCTATCTCTACTGTCTAAACACATGCATGCATGCATGCACTCGATCAACTCTCCTTAAAACTAGACTGCAGACTGGCCTCGCGACTGTCCTCAGCGGGCACATCCCTGGGAGAGGTGACTTCGCTCAACGGGATGCACCCTGATCGTCTAAGTTCCATTCTGCTATTTAGCGCGCACTATACAAACTTTAACGAATCCGCTCTTTGGCTGCTTAAGAGCAAGAGTATGTAAATATATCTCTAATTATCAAAATATCTTTTTGTCTATTTTTTTTTTCATTTTGTCATTTGAGCATATGAAATGCTCTTGTGTTTAGAGTCAATTTGGGTTCTGCAGGATAGTTTCCGTGAGCCTGTCAATCTCTTATCGATAAGAGCCAGTACACTCAGCCTTCACTCAACCTTCCACTCGTGTCAGACAAAGAGCGCCTCTCTTATCGACAGCGTTCTTCGGTTTTTTCTGAACCTTTCAACTTGGACATGACGGTCTTTACCTATTCGTGTGCAAAGTCTGACTCTCATCTCGTTCGATTTTACTTGTTCTATTGTATGCTTCTAAACCACACGAATCCTACTCGTGGACAAAAGCTTGCAAATACCCTGCGCAAGCTTCTTTCAACCCCGATTGATTTATCTTCAGTGGAGTCAGATAACTAGTTCAGAGACGTAAATTGATATAAGTTGATTTTACTTCATTGTTCTGCGAAACCGTATTCACCCGCATACTGTGCGGAAACTGTAATGAATATCTCTAGGTGAAACCTAAACTACAAACTTGGCAAAGCCTGTCCTCTGAGACTTCACCAGAGCAGCACTATCGTTCAGCTCTTCTTTTTGTAACATGTATTGAAGCAGAACGGTTATCACTTTTACAAGTAAAATCTCATTACCGCAGCTAACTAACGAAACTCCTTCCATCTCTGGTGCGCTCTTTTAAGAAACTCAAACAGCGAACTTCGCGCATACCCTGTCCTTTCATCAGAACAGCACTCTCATTCAATTGCTCCTTCGTTTTGTAAAACCCACTATAGAATAATTAATACGGCTAATACCTCCACAAGTAAAATTGCTGTTCCGCGGCTACCTTACGAAATTCCTCTCCGTCTCTCGTACACCTCTTTCGAGACATGGCCGGATCCGGGATATTAACGCCCAAAACGCCCTCCCTCTCTGTCTCCTCCCGTTTTCCAATAAACTGCTAGACTAAGCAAAACGAGCGTGACTAAAGAGAATGATGCATCTATCCGTATTACTGTTTACGACGCTATTCTAAGATCGGACGAAAAAATACGAATGTATCAACCACGAAGCGAAGTAGGCTTTCTATCATGACTGCAGTCTATTCCTCTCGCTCGGTCACGTATGTTAAATTACGGATTGTGGCTTCTTCCGCTCTGGTTGAAATTTATATCATTAATTCGAAACAAAGAGCCACGTTTAATGAGACATGCTCTCCCGTCATATTTTAGGCCGGGCGGTAGCTCAATTTCGACGTTATGTTATATTTTTATAGACGGCATGATGCATATACAAAAGTACTTCGACTAGACGTGGATTTCTGTTGTCTGTTGTACACACAAACGCCATTGTACAGATCAAATGAGCAAGCAAAGCAGTGTCCACTTGGTAGTTTGCAATATCACAAGCTCATAATTTACGCATTATCCAGCCACTCGTCTATATCCTGAGTGAGCCGCTTGTAGTCATGAGGTGAGTGGCATGTGAAGCTAGAAGACAGTTGATGTAGCTAAAAAGATGTAGTTAATTGAAAGGTGAGCAAGCAGCTATATAATCCAATAATCTTGAGAGCCACTTAAACAGCAATACCGCGAATGCGTTCGCTCCCAACCTAATAATCAGCCGACCGCAAAACAGCTCTTCGCACAGATTTCCTGTACTCTCGTTTCTGCGCCTCGGTTCCAAAATATAGCTCAGCAGCTTCGAGGTTCATCCACGTTCGCGGATCTGGCGATAGCTCTTCGGTTTCGATGACTTCGAGCAGAGCTTCGACGTGGGATTTGGGGTCGTCGGGTCTTTTGGGTCGATAATATGGAACGCCATCGGCTATTAAATTGATATTGTCAGTAGTTGTAGGAGTAACAGAGTGTAAAAAATTAACATACGTGTGATATTAAGATGATACATAGGTGTCTCGAACACAGCTCTAGGCTGTTCTTCAGGAAACCTCACCGAAAACGAGATCTTGATCTTGAAAAACGCACCGTCAAGATTGGTCATAGGTCGTCCAATGTAAATAATTCTCCAGCAAAACGGATTATCTTCGATCAATTCTAACATTACAGTTCCGTCATACTCTCTCATCAAACTTCTCGAAATCTGGTCGCCCCATAGCCTTAGTGTAGCAGCGAATCCTTCGTGGGCATTGGCAGCACTGTTACCTTCGACCGCCCAGTTTTCTGTCTCTTGATCTAACGCTTCTCGCACGGCTTTCATCCTTCGCTCGAGATCATGGTAAAAGAACTTGCCTTCCATTGTGTTACTGTTGAACTCAAATGGCATTGCAGTAAATGGAGTGCCTTCGGTTACTTTCTTGAGCTCGCGACTGATCGTGCGCATGTATGAGTGGTAATAATAGCGAAACAACCGCTTACAGAGATCTTCAAAGGGTTCGTTAGATTGTCGTGGCTGTGAAGCACGACCTTCGTCCTCAGACAGTTCTGAAAGCGCGCTATCGTTGTTTGGCAGCACTTGGCCTGTGACGGATGATACATGCAGATATCCTTCTAGTCTCTGTATCACCGATAAACGCAATGTCTCGTGTTGAATCTACAACATTGTCAGCAACTTAGAAAACATATTGCAAAATTGGCAAGCATACCTTCTCGATGTACTTCTTCGCGCTGTCTTTATATCTTTCAGTTCGCGAACTACCAGGCTCGTAACCAGGTTCATTCTCAAACGGACTCGAACTCATCAAACTTTGTATTGACATCAACACTGATTCAATTCCTTGTGCTGATGACCATTGTTCCCCTGACTCTCCTCTCCATGTCCTATATAGAAAACGCGTTAGTTACGCATGCTCGGAGATGCAATATAATGATTCGGTTGACGCACCCTAAGATTGATAGGCAAACTTTTCCTCCCGCGTAAATCTAGTATATCATTCTTAGTAACAAAGCAAGCTCAAAACAAAAAAGATTCTTACATTAGGATTGAACCTAGTACGCCCATGACCCGTCGTCAGTGCATTCACCTGAGGGGGTTTAGACGGATAATCTGTTTTGACACGCGTTAGGTGATATTGACCGTAACAAAATAAAGAAAATATTGGAAATCACCTCTAGGAAATTTCATGAAAAACTCGAAAAACCCGTACTCATAGGGGGTATCAAGCGGTCCTATAATCAATGCCCTTGCCTGCATAATATTACTCTCGTCAAAAGACACGTAGATTCCTATACAGAGAGACAAAACGTCAGCAAATCTCTCTTCCTTTTCAATTATTCACCTCTCGGCGTCCGAAATTTAACTTGGGAAAGAAGGAAAAATGTTGAATAGCATACCCTGATCTGGAGTCTTTTGAATATCCGCCAATTCCTTGACTAACCGCAGCGTCGTTGTCGACGTCATTGATTCTGATCTTTTCCCACAAAAACTCCGTAAAAAAATTACGCGCGTTTAAAGCACAGCTAAAATAGGAAAGACTCTATTATGAAATAGTGCTTGTGGTTTACGCGATCAAGCACCGATGCGACGTGCCAGCGAGATGACGAGTGATTCGTGAGATCTAGAGCAATATTGCAGCGATTGTGACTCTTTCCGCTGGGAAAATCACTCTTAAAGGCAAATAAAAACCTGTATCACTAAAGAATGGTAAAATCAGAGAGATTAGTTGTAGAAAAAGTGGTGAATAAGAGAAAAAAGAGTATTATATTCTTGTGAGCGTCAGTCCCAGGTGGGATAGGACTACCAACCAGACTGAAGTCGTGAATCCCAATCACAACTTCCACCGCGTGGTCAACAGCTGATGCACGTTGTGTAGCTGAATACGAAATTTGTGCATATAAATCAGTAATTTTTGTATTTTATTTGATGAAAAAATAAGACACGTTATCATTATGGAAAGCAGCTTTTTCGACGCGTAAACGCATTTACAAGTCTGCAGCAATCTCTCTGCAGTGATCTCAAGAAGCCTACACACAATCCCTGCAATTGTTCACAAATGTCACGTCCTTTGAAGTATACATAAATCTGTATAGTTTATTCAAATAGTAATAAAACAATAATAAATGACCGCATAACAGAAAAATCATAATATACACGTTGAAGACTCTCTCTAATCTTCAGATTCCGCACCGATGAGGTACAGCAAAACATTTTGTAGTCCATGCCCATTCCTCGATGCCTGACTCAAATACTCGCAATAATATCTTTTCTTTTATCCTTCTATTTTCTTTCTTTATTTCGCGCAACGTTTAGCTGACGTGAACTTCACCTAGTTTTCTGGATTTTCGATGCTCGTTGAACTGTTGCCTTTCCACGCGCAAGACCAACACCCTTGCCTTTCAACCCACTCGATCTGAACATCGGAGCATTTCTGTGACACAGGAAAATGTTAGCTACTAAATACCCTCTTTACATTTTATTTAAGAAGAGGCGAGAGGGAAAACGTACCGTAACATATCTGGAACAATGAAAAACCGTACGTGCGATCCTCGAATGTATACTTGTTCCAAATGAGACACACGACCGTCACGAGCAGTGACTTGGATATCGCTGAGCTGACAGTTCATGTTGTCCTCGACTAAATTGCAAAATGAGATGTTAGCGATACTGAATTTGTGAAATGTATTCAGGAACTGGATGTGGAGATATATACCCTCGATCAGTTTTCCTCTGTATGTTTGTCCGGTTGTGAGCTCAAGAGTGATAACATGACCCTACAATAAGTCAGCATCTTTTCTATATATTCCAAACTAGATCCACGTAAAAGATCGCGCAGTGAAGACTCTGAAAAGAAACAAAGCACAATGAATGAGGATCATTCGAGCACATACCTGAGACTCGTTCAAGAGCTTGATAGGAATTCCGATAGATCCCATCTTTATATCGTCAGTACTTTCACTTTCAATATATGCAAAAATAATATATCAAGGTCTAACTGATAGCAGCAAAATGGTACAGTGAAAAGAAACCTCAGATGGAACAAAACTGGATTGACATCGTTCGAATTCTAGTTAGCACGCCGTGAGGAACTTGAATTTCAGGGGTATCACTCACTTTTTAAATATGAGGATTCAAGTACGACAGTGTTTAGGTTATAGTTATGATAAAAGCGTAAGATATGTTATTAGAAAGACGCTTTCTCTACCAAAATCTTCAAGGACCCAGCACTGCTCTCTTGGACAACGCTTCATTTAAGGCATTCCAACAGTTGTGCTTCCAAATCTAATTGCTGATATAGCATACGAATATAGCGAGAGATATGTCAGACAGATCAGCCCGAGCGAGCAAGCTCAAAGAACAAGGCACAGCTGCGTTCGCAAAACAAGACTACCTACGTGCCCTAGAGTTATATTCCAAAGCCGCTGAAATCGATCCGGCTGACCCTGTCTTTTTTTCGAATATTGCTGCATGTGCTATTAAGCTCAGTAAATGGGATCAAGCCGAGGAGAGTGCTGATTTTGGTTTATTGGCTGCGTGTGGTAGTGTCGATGCAGCTGCAGCGCTCGCGAGCAAACATAAGCTTGCGGTTAAGTTGCTTTGGCGAAGAAGTGTAGCAAAACGAAATCAAGGCAAGTTGGCCGAGAGCAGAGCAGGTATTTTATTTTATTTTATTATGACATTGCTACTAAGATCAGAAAAGCTAACAGAAACTGAATGTAGATCTGGAAGCTGCGCTCAAGGCAGAACCTGAGAACAAGTCCATCAAAGAAGAACTAAACGCTCTAGCATGGGACGAGAAGCGTTCGCGTCGACTGACTCGTGCTCCTTTGAAGAAAATGGCGAATCAGGATGTGAAGTCTGTTTCTGTGTCTACCCAAGAGGATGAGAAGACAGTTAGATTTACACCGCTTTCATCGTTCGAGATAGTACATGTCGAGAAAGTGGATACATTGCCGGAAGAGTATGTTCAGATGATCGAGAGTGCGAAGGACCCAGCACAAAAGAAAACTTCTGCAGTAATTACTTCTACGCCAGCTCCTATTGCGCCGACTACTGTTACACCAGCTTCTGCGGTCACTTCTTTGCCAGCACAAGTTCCAGCTCCGAAGGCGGAAGTAAAGAAGGAAACTAAGGTAGCAGCAAAAACAGAAGCCAAGAAGGCTTCAACACCCCGATCTCTGCCATTTCCCTCCCCAATTCAGAAAATTGAGATTCCGAAGTCATATCCCACCACTTTGAGTCTCTACGAACTGACCCATCTTCTCCGTCGACCTGCATCCGAGCGCGCACAAGTTCTCGCGTTTCTGTATTATCGCGTGCCTGCTGACTCGCTTAAAACTATATTTGGTCGCGGCGGGATAGAAGGAAATTTTATTGAAGCTTTTTTGAATGCGGTAGAGTATGCGTGTATTTCTGCACAAAGTATGGATGCGAAGGCCAAGGCAGCGACAGTCAGCCAGAGCTGTGCGATCGTTAAGGGAGTATCTGGCTGCGGTCGATTTTCGATTGCTAAAGTGTTTATAAATGATAAAGCAGCACAGGATGCGTTTGCGGTGTTGGGTGAGGTTGCAGGTGATATCGACCGCGAAGAGGAGGTTGTGGGCGTTGAAGAGGCATGGAAGCGCGCGTAACGCTGTAGAGGACATGAAAAGTTTTGCATATAGGATGAGCATCTGGGAAGGAGTTTGTGATTTAGCTTAAAGAAAGAGATATGGAATAATAAAAAAAGCTTCATTAGAAATGATACTGAAAAATACAGCAGGGGTAAAATAAACAATAAACTCCAGGGATCGTGAGATAGATAGCAAATAAGGGCCTGACCAGAAATAATAAAAATAAGGAAAGCAAAGGGGACTTTTGATAAACCGTTATACGCCAGAAACTATAGACATAATAAGGACCGAAGAGCCTGAAGAGGCAGTATATATACAAACAAGGAATGAGGACGAGGGACCGAAGACACGCGCATGAGAGAACGTTTTACGGCCGACGGAGAGTAAAGCAGGGATTAAGGTAAGGGATAGGAGGCAGAGCCACGAGAGGGAAGGATAATAGAGGATCTGCAAATATCAAGACAGGCAGCCGAAGGGGTAGAGGGACGATAGATGAAGATCATCGGGTGTCGGAGTAACCCGAGGGACGGTCAAAGGAGTGCTCGAGCGAGGGAAAGGATGTGTATTCGTCTGAAGAGAGAAAAAGGTCAGATAAAAGAAAGAAACAAGAAAAGAGATATGAAATACGTACCATCGATGGTATCGGGCATGAGGTTGAGTCTGTGGCCATTGCGTCGGCAGGCAGCGACGAGGTATACGTTCTCATCAGAGTCGATGTAGAGTGGTTGTGAGCCCGCTGGCGATGTAGGATGGGATGTAGTTGCGGAGGCAACGGGGGTAATCTGAGAGGAGTTTGAGCGACGGACGACGTGCTGGCGCATAGCCAGCTGGTTGTTCTGTTGGTGCTGGGAGGGCTGGGGGGTGTAATAGGGATCGTGAGCGGACGAGCAGGCGGAGGATCTGCGAGCCGGATGGCGTGAGGGAGCGCGGAAGAAGTAGGAGGGCGTAGGCAGAGGAAGAAACATTGCTGGGACGAGAAGGCAGCCGGCAGCCAGACAGACAGATAGAGAAAGGACTACGCTGGAGAGGAGGATGAAGAGGAGGACGAAGCAGCAAAGGCAGAATGTAGCACGCGATCTGGAAGCGGAAGAGCAGGCAGCGCCGCCCATTTTAATACAAATCCGACCATTTTCAGGTTGGCGATGAGCAGCCGCCGCAGCGGACAGTTTAAAGTTGTGAGCTGTAAGTAAGTTGTGACTAAGTTGTGACTGAAATGGAGACGTGGCAGCGTTTAGAGTGAACACACATTGGGTTGTTCAGAGTTAGGGATCTTTGGGCCGAAAGAGGAGGGTGCTGCTCAGAAGAGAATCCAGAGGAGGGTTGAGACAGTATTTGGTACATAAATAGAGAATAGTAGTGGACAGAGAGAGAGTACTTAGGCAAGAATAGAAGATGTTTCTATTATAAGCATTCGAGAAGACGTCACGAAGACGAGCTCGTGGTGCTTTTGGCCTTTGACCGCCACTCGGCAGGCGACTGACTGACTGCACTGCGATATTTTGGGAGCCCCTTGATTCCTTAATTGCTTGATATGAGAGTGGGTAATCACGGACAGGCTGTACAGGATTGCTACGTATTCCAGGAATAGAATAGACAGCAATGCATTGGAATTGTAACTGTCCGGAAGCAGAGCCAAAGAAGCAGAGCCAAAGCCAGGGGTTGTGACACTGTCCAAACTGAGACTCGCCGCAGCACTGCGGACTCCTTTGCTTTTGCTTGCATTTTGCATATTCTATGCTATTAAATACACGTTATACACTGTAACTATTCTGTTATGTTATGCAGTCTCATGCTCAGCAGACCGGAATGCAGGCTTTTGTATCATTTGCAGCTTTTTGAATCCGCTCATAAGTCGTTGCGCGTCAACACCGTGAGCTGTTTGCTATTCGGCTTTGTTTTCCGTTAAATAACTGCGATCTTTATTGATCAATCGTTGCTTTACACTTTACTGTGAATCGTCAACTTTTCGGTGTGACAACAAGTAGCACTTTACTTTACTTATACTACTTCATATAAGTTACTGCTTCATATAGTTACTGCTTCATATAGTTACTGCTTCATATAGTTACTGCTTCATATAGTTACTGCTTCATATAAGTTACTGCTTCATATAAGTTACTGCTTCTTATACATTTCCACTCTTCTTTACCTCTCTTCCCACTCAACTATCCCCACCTAACTACAACATCCTCAGCTATAATATCACAATCCTCGCCTAGTCACATCATCTCTAATATCACATCCAACTCCCTACCGGTCCCCCAGCTCAACAACCGCGTTGACCACCTGACCTTCACTTACCTCATCGGGAACCCTAATCCGCGTCACGCTAATCCGCTTTCGCGCAGCCCTCCATCGCCCGTTTCTTACAAGCGATTTCAGCGTCCTCGATAGGCTTGCATTCCCATCTCGCGCTGCTTCTTCTCTTCCCGTGCTTCCCGAACAACCATTCTCTGTCTTTCTGGTATTGCTGGACCGGTATCGCCTCACCGAAGCACTCTGGCTGATATTTTCTTTTTCTGCTCCGGGCATCGTCCTCGTCCAATTCCCCAGTTCCTCGTCACCAATCGCCTAATATTCATCATGCCGTGCGGGCTGTCGTAGCCCTCCTGCGCATCTTCCTCTTTTCCTAGGCCTCTCACTATACCTCTCTCCGCTCATGGATAGCCCTTCTCCGAGCCTCCTTCCCCCCGGCAGGTCCAGAACATTGCCTGACGATCCTCGGGCCCGATCAATTTCCCCATCTTCCCGTATATCGTCACCCTTGATCCCACGCGTCGCTCGCGACAACAGACTGGCCCACGCAGGCCTGAGTCTTTCTTTCAGTCCCTCTGCAAGTCCTAGGCGAGGTCGCTCTGTTTCGAATTCCCTCTTACCCGAACGGCCGATCCCTGGTGTCTCTGGCACTCACCATTGGGCCAGAGCTAAGAACCTCAATGTCATTCTCGAACTCGATCTCAATTGCAACGTCATCTGGGGAAGTAAATCATGGCCACATATAGTAGGGTATGTCTCTTTTACCAATTCCCATATTTTTTATTAGCTTTGCAGCGGTGTTATGCTTTAATTATAAACATCCATACTGACCAAACGCTCCAGAATCGATATCCAGAGCATATATGGCAAGCCAATATCAGAAGTCCTCGTCGGTGACAAAGAGGTTTTTCAAAAAGCAACAGATGCAATGCTTGATACAAATTCCTCTTACAGAGTCCGATTTACCACCATGCGCGGCGATCTTGCTCCAGTTCCCTCTAATGACTCTGTCTATGGCCACGATTCTTCCCCTCACTCTGCCACCTCTCGTCACAATTCACCATCATCTGCCCACCCTTCACAAGACTCAACCCCTAGCAGTACCGCAGTTACCTCGCGTACCAATTCGACATTCACGTCAAAAGATAACTCGCGACGAAATTCAATAATTGCCGAAGAACAACCGTCGACCTCTCTGCCTATATCCGAAGAAACTGCCGCCTTCAGCACTCCGCGTGCAACCACGTCGTCTGTGCTTCAAGCAGTTTCTCAAGATTCAAATGTAGTTGCTAGTCCGACACCAGCCACTCGACATAGCTCGTCCGGCTCGTCAGTAATGCGCCATCTGGGATCGCCCGCACCTCCTTCGACAGTTTCCAGTGTGACCTCGGCGCTAGGCGAATTCGTTGGAACAAGCCCACCAAAGCAAAGAGCGAGCACGGGAACTGAATCTTCTGCGAGTCGTTTTGGTTCTGCATCTTCCGAAGCATCATCGTCAAATACTGGTACTACTAACACTCTCGAAATGGAAGGACAGGGCATCATCATCTTTGATCGCCATACTCTAGAACCTGTTTATGTATGTTTTAAATGCCTATGCGGATTGCCATATCAAATCCCAAATACTGACTCGAACTTCTAGTCCATGTGGGTCTTGAAACCTTACGTCGAACCTGCCCGACCTGTCGTTGATCTTCCTCAAATTCTCGTCGACTCTCTTGGATTTGGCGCTGACGTTCTTGCCGGTTATCTCTCAAAACTCACTCAGCTATCTATAACTGATCCTCATGATTGTCCAATGCAAGATCCCATCATGTGCCGAATATGCGAGCGACAAATCCAGCCTTGGTGGTTTGAAAGACATTCGGAATTATGTCTTGTCGAACACAGAGCCGAAAACGACGTGCAGACATGTCAGGATGCCCTGAGAGATCAACGACAACAGCTGATTGCTCTTCTACAGCAGGTCGAGACAAGAGCAGAGCACGATGGAGTGATCGAATATCGCGGAAAACCTATTGTACCACCACCCTTGCACAAGTCAAGATCATCGTCATCAACCAACTCGCCTGTTGGTAGTCCTCAAAAATCGTCATTCTCTCAGCACTGGAGACAGATTGGTAAACAGTTCCACCATCGATCGCCCCTACGGTTGATCGAGATGCTTCTTGATGTTAGCGATCTTGCACTTGAAATCAGCACACCTGCTTTGCGCGAAAATATTGCTACTGCAGATAGCGATGGCTACCAAATTCGTGTCCACTCTCCCGAGTCTGAAAATCGGCTGCGAAAGGTTCTCACCTGGCAGCCACCTTCAAATATCGAGACTGAAGGATTTCAGCTTCTTGTTAGTGATACGCAGGCGATTATGAAAGCTAAGATCGACGCTATTCTCAGACTTGGAAACACAATCACTTACGCAGAAAAGATTCAGCGCGAATTAAGCATTTTAGTGCAAGAATGCGTTGAAAATACAATCTCCAGAGTGATTGAACAAGGAAATATAATAGACGAAGTTGATGAGGAAGAAAGTGGCGATGAGGAGACTGATGCTCCATCTGATATTGATGATCTCGGATTTTTTCAAAACGAATATCAAGATGAGCAATCGCCTAGTCTGATGGGATATACCTCGAGTGCTATGTCTATCGGCTCCGGATCGTCGCCGGTTGAGACTATGATGCCTAAATCAGGGCTTATCGGTCAGTTAGCGCGACCCAAGTCTCGCAAAGTGATGATCCAAGACGAAGAAGCCGGTGACAGTGATAGCAGTCGCTCGTCATTAGTTTATCTGCGTGAGAAAACTGACTCGCCAGCAAGCGACCCTGAAATGCGTGCCAAAACCCGGATCAATAGCGCAAATCTGATGTTTGGATCTCCGCATAGACAGAAGTCTCCTTCGATTAGTTTTTCAAAGTCGCCGCTACTGACCCAAAAACCGAAGTTAGCAGCACCTAGTGACAGCTTTAGCGGTGCTAGTCAGCGCAGCAATTCAGGTGCCGGCGACATCAACAACATGAGTTTCACGCCTCTCACTTCTCCTCTGCTGTTCCCTATTGACTCGTATCCTGAACATGGAAGACATCATCGCCGAAGATCATCGGCAGCTTCAGACTTCTCCAAGGCACCTTTGTCCCCTCTGCTTTCGTCTGTAACGCCGGCGGTCAGACCTGCCCAGCCAAGTATTCGCGACTTCGAAGTTATTAAGCCTATATCGCGTGGTGCGTTTGGCAGTGTGTATCTTACAAAGAAAAAGAACACGGGAGAGTACTTTGCCATCAAAGTTCTTAAAAAGTCAGATATGATTGCTAAAAATCAAATTACAAATGTTAAGGCCGAACGTGCAATCATGATGGCGCAAGCCGAGAGCCCGTTTGTAGCGAAGCTGTTTTTCACGTTTCAAAGTAAAGATTATTTATACTTGGTCATGGAATATTTGAATGGCGGAGATTGTGCTGCATTGTTGAAGGCTTTTGGCAGCGGCTTGCCTGAAGATTGGGTGAAGAAGTATATTGCAGAAGTCGTTTTGGGTATCGAGAATTTGCATGGTCGTGGCATCGTTCATCGGTATGTATCATATGCCTAGCATTATTAGCAGCTTTTTAACGTCGCTATAGTGATTTGAAACCCGATAATTTGCTGATTGACAAAGATGGGCATTTGAAACTGACCGACTTTGGTCTTTCGCGAATGGGGCTCGTTGGTCGACAGGCCCGTCAGACCGGATCCCACTCAGTCGACGCTGCTGAACTATTCACACAGAACGGGCGTTCGCAATCGCTATCTTCGCAACCAGGTTCTCTTGATACTCCGCTGTATGACCCTAATCCGTTCCTGGGCGTGTCCCCTGGATCGACTCCTTACATGACTGGAAGTGGGGATATTACCGCCTCATTACCAAATGTTCCTGGATACTTCTCACTGAATAGACACGCAAGCGAAGTATCCACAAAACCGGTTTCTCATGTCTCATCTTTGACCAGTGCGCTCTCGTCGCCTCTTGCGGCAAACCAGGACGTAACGAGAACGCGAACTGAGTCAATTCAGTCAATGCTGAACTCGTTTACCCTCAACGAAACTGTTCCTCATTTGCGCGCACATGGAAAACTAACTATAGAATCGACCCTTAGAGGCGACGATGAGCAAGTCTTTAGTGCAGGAAGCTCGGTTTCGAGCGAGACAACTGGTGGTCTCGGATTTCTCCACTCAACGACACATTCATCTAGCTCCGGTAGATCGTCTGCTAATCCGAGCGTATCTGCGGCAGCGGCAGCTGCTGCAGTGGCTTCAGCATTGATGCCACCTCCGCCTGTCCCAATCCCGCATACCCACACACAAACACATCCGCTACCACAGCAAAACATGGCTTTGTTTGATCCCGCGAATAACGACGCAAAGAAGTTTGTGGGCACTCCAGACTATCTCGCTCCAGAGACTATTATGGGAACTGGCCAGGACGAGATGAGTGACTGGTGGTCGCTAGGTGTGATTGTGTTTGAGTTTTTATACGGATATCCTCCGTTCCATGCGGATACTCCCGCAGAAGTGTTTGAGAATATTCTTGCGCGAAGGATAGCTTGGCCAGAGGGTGATGTTGATGAATTGCCTCTTGTCTCTGATGAAGCGCGCGACTTGATTAATAGGTTGATTTGCACTGATCCTGAAGAAAGACTTGGCGCGAAATCATCAGAAGAAGTCAAAGAACATCCGTTTTTCGTGGGAATAGACTGGGAGACTGTCCTTACTGATGAGGCATCATTCATTCCGCGACCGATGGATGACGAGGATACTGCGTACTTTGATGATCGTGGTGCGGTCTTACAAGCCTTTCCAGAAGAAGAGGCCGACGACAAGGCCAAAGCTGCTGATGAGGCTGACGTTTCTCCATTGCATCATCATTTCCCTCATCATCACGAAAGGGGCGGTTTGAGAGAAAAGGGTGGTTTGAGAGTATCGTCGAATCCAGATGATGATTCTTCTTCTTCTGGTGCTGCGGGCCATACCCAGAATGATGCAGGAACTGACTCTGAGCATAGCACTCACAGTAATGCTTCTCCTATTGGCGATGGTGGCCAGTCTCCAGTAGCAGCGCCTCCACTGCTTACAACCTCTCGCTCTTCAAAACTTCTTCCGTTGCATATTCCGCACCATTTCAGAGGTCGTAAGGCGAGACGGCTTAGTGAGCCTGTTGCTGTTGACGACTTTGGTTCGTTCTCGTTCAAGAATTTGAACGTGCTCGAGAAAGCCAACAAAGATGTTATCCAGCGTTTGAAATCAGAGCATCTTGAACAGATGAAGACTCCGATGCCACCAGCTCAACCGTCAGGTTTGATCGAGCCATCTCCGATTAAACCGAGTCGAAATCTCTCTGTCAGCGGTCTTGCCGGACAGCCTGTTCCGTTCGTTCACGGTGCTAGCGTTAGTTCGGGGTCGACTCCCGTAAGACGTCCTGGCTCGCCATCGAGTAGCTCGTCGAGTAATTCGAGTATGTACAGAAATGTCTCGCCGAGTCGAAATCTCGTGCACTCGTCTATTCCATCGTCACCATTGACGACTTCGCTACCGATAAACGCGCCAGATGTCTCGGGCGACACTGATGACGATGATGATGAGGGCCGCGGAGAACACGATAACAATGGACACAGTAGAGCACAGATGAGGGAGAAGCATATAATGTTACCAAGAGCCTGGTCAGGCGGTGAAAGCAGCGGCAGTAATCCACCTTCGCCGCTCTCTTCTCGTCATGTCTCCTCAGGCTCAATGAAATAGGTCGATGTCTACTGTGTCGCAAAAATTGAGAAAAGAGAAGAATGATGCTTTATACACGTTTTTGAAAATATCAGGCGTTCTATTGAATTTATTTTTATTATTGCACATATTGCCGGTGTTTGTTTCATCTTTATAATCAGTATTTTTTGTTAGTTTATCTATTTGCTTTTGTATCGATGTTTTTTTTTCAGTTTTCTTGGAAAGCACGGGTAGTTAATAGAATACAATGAATTTGGATGGGAAGTTGGTAGCGTTTTTGTACCTTGTTAATCCCATATTATATATTTTTCCCGTCAAGTTGAGTGCATGAGCGCAGTTTAAACATTAGGAGTCTCCGTTCTGATGAACGCGTAGTCGGTACGCGTAGTTTGGTGGCAGTATACGATGCGGACGATGGTTTCTCCATCACGACACAGCGTGCCGATCTCAGAATTACAAAGTGGCTTCTTTTATAGTCTTTGTTTGTGAAGTTATATTGGATGATTTTATACTATTTATGCAGCAGGAGTTCTTTCGATACTGTCGAGCAAGAAGTAGAAGATTCCCGATTATCCAGGGTATATCGCTTGCATGCAGATTGATTATCATATGCAAGAAAATTGTATGACTTGTGTGCTATTCAATGCCGAATTGAATAATAGTGCAATTTAGATGAGCGGACTACCACTGGCTACAAATATCCTGCGATGTAGACTTCTTAAAAGTTCTTTGTGTAAAAGTTATACTCCAGATAAATCTGCAATACACCAAAATCAGGCAAAAGAACATATTTTGCGAATACTTTCATAAATCAATAACAACAATATTCAGATTCAAACTAGAACGCGACGCGATTGTTGACAATGGCACAAATCGGGTAACACACTAGGATTCTGCCTAGTCTATTTGGCGCGCCCGCCATCGCCGCCCCTTCCTCTCCCGCTTTGCACCCAGCCAAAGAGCTAGGTAGCCAACTCCCCTACAGTTTTCTTTCAACAATGTGATAATAAGTCTGGATGATAAAATATTTGTATATCTGACACTGAAATTGTTTTGTATTTTGTATTTTGTTGTGTCGTGTAAGCATTTTTAGTCCTGTTATCTAGCACGCCCGCCTGATCGGGTAAGTTTCTTCTTGAAAACAGACAGGTTACCAATATTATACTTTATTTAGATCTAGAAACCCTTCTTCTGAGCTATATCTCTGTATTGATCATAATTATATCCTGTTTCTGTGTTGTTTGTCTGGTGTTGCGGTCGTTTTGTATCGTCGCGGCGTGGATCCGATCCGATATTTTATGTCGCACAGCCTTCGTGGCTAATAACTGACCTCCTGCAGTTATGCCGGCTCCCTTGTCGACATCACATCAGCAGATTTAGTGTGGCGGATTAGGTAAGTATAGATGAAACATGCATTATGTGGTATCTGGATGGTGTCGGTCGTTTTCTAATTGGCTAGTAAGTCAGACCTTAGCATGAGTATATCAGATCATACAGCTAACCAAAAGTTTGATAGATCCTTCCGATGCTTGTGCTGCCCAAATACTTTTCAAGAATCTGTCATCATGAGAGTTGTTCGTGTCCACAGACTTCACTCACGGCGTTTGTCTTCTTTGCGGTTATTGACAGTGCTGCATCTTCGTCATAACTGATAGTAGCTATCAAGTTCGCATCTCCTAGGAGAAGCTATGACGGGTACTTCCTGACTTTACGTGTTCTTGAACATGCATAGCTCAGTCCAGTTGGCACAGACTTCTCGGAAGAGAGTCACCGTCAACACTAAATGGCAGCAGGATGCAAATTATGACACTCCGCAAGCAGACTTCGGGTGAGTGATCGCAACTGAATGTCTCGTGCCTGAGGGTTTCGTTCAATCATGCGCGTTCACTCTAGGGATATCCGCCAACTCGAGTCTGTGGGCCCCCTCAGGTTGGTCAGGTAGTCCGGCCAATGAGATCTCTTTAGCCAGGTTTCTCATCCGTTTTTGATGTTGTTGCGCCTCGGAAGAATGTCAAGCCTAGCTTTTCGTTTTCTGTCAAGAGACTGGCTTAACAACCCAGTGACAGCTTCTACACAAGAGTATCCAAGAACAACGCTTGTATAAGGTGAGGATTTCACTTTTGTGAATGGGTCTCCAATGATTCAAGTAGATGGATAAGCAACAGCGCTGTGTAGTGATCGTAATGATGCTATCGCCAAACGGCATCGAAAATTGGTGGAGGAGCATGTGTAGGCGATGCTGTTTCGATGAAATCAATTTGGGAGAGTCGGGTTTTAGTGGGTATGACAGCAGTGGGTTTTTTGCCACTTGCTGTAGAGTCCCACATAACTCTGCTGGCACTTGTGTCGGTCTGAGTATGCGTAATGCATTCTACCTGATCCTGGCACCACTGATCCTCTTCTGCCGACATTTAAGTATTAGGTGTGATTTGCTAACTTGAGTTTTGCGGGGGTCAGTTGTCTTTGTCGTAAAATCCAAAAGAAAAAAAAATCCAACTCGTATATGAAGTAGATATGAGCATTGAATTGATTTAACTAACGACTTCCTAGTATAGGAACAACACAGCAGTATGGCGTTTTAGCGGGAACAAGACATGTGTATCAGCGCGAATGGTGAGCAGTACATAGGTATCAAGACACGTGAGTAATGTAGCAATGATAAATCTGAGTTCTTTAAGAAGGCAATAATTCATAAACATCTGTAAACTCGTAGATTCATAACTGAAGACAGCAAGACAGCAATAGACAAGTGAGGAGGGAGGAAAGATGTGAAGGAGAATAGAATTGTTCAGTAGGAGAGATGTGAAAACAACAGTGCAGGGGTGAACTATATATCCATAAACTGTAGCGACACGCTTGGATTGATGACTAAACTCGGAGGGTTAAGTGAACCTTTAGTAGAGTGTTAGTCCAGTTAAAGTAAGAGACGCAATATAACTATCAATACAAAAGATATATATATATTTATAACAAACAAATGATCACAATCAAACACTGACTGACCTTTAGTAGAGTGTTAGTCCATTCAAAGTAAGAGACGCACTATAACTATCAACACAAAAGATAAAGACGAAGAAATAACATCAGCGGCCGCAACTAGTCCCTTATAACCTCAACCCTGATCGTGTTGCAGTTGTAGATTTTATAGTCGCTAAGTAGTACAAGACATAGTAAAATTACATAAATCCTAACTCATCATATACCAATTACTGGATTTCTTTAAGACCAGCCGTCATTCTTCGATGCATATCAAAATTACATAAATCCTAACTCATCATATCTCATAAACTCACTAACATGTTACACATAACACCATAACTGCACAACAGTCTTGACCTTTTTGCAAGACTATACTGATCCGATGGCGGTACTGAATAGCTAGGACCATACTAAGGAAAAAGCACCGTTTCCCGTCCGATCAACTCTAGTTAAGCTCCTTTAGGCCTACTTAGTACTGCGGTGGGAGACCACGCTGGAATCGTAGGTGTCCTAGTTTTTATTTTTTTGCTGTTCTATTTATTAATAGACAATGCTTTTTCGTTTGGAGATATAATAAAAACCTAAGAATTCATAGCAGCTGCCTGAAGTTGTAGAGTTTTGTGGGATTGTACGGCGTAGTTAGCGATAAAGTTTACAGTCTCCAAAGCGAGTGAGCGCGCAGTGGTGGGAAGTTTCTTGAGAGACTGGCACGGTCAGTTATCGGTATCGTCACTTTCAGAGGGCTGGTCAGCAGTTTACTCGCATCCACAATTGCAATTGGTGATACGAAATATTGAAGTATATACTTCTATAAGAGTCGAACGATTCATAGAGAAAGGGATATATACGGAAAACGAGTGAATGGTGATTTCTTTTGCTGTTACTTCGCATATCTCTGTAATGAGTCTTGAATCCGACGTCGCAAAACTGTCGCTTGAGCAAGCCGACAGTGCTACTGAGACGAAACAGATCGTGGAGCCAGGAGCAGTTCCTGCTGGAGAGGAAGAGAAGCCTGAGGAGAAGAAAGTGGAAGAGGAGGAATTGGTGGATCCGGCGGGGTTGTCTACTAGTCTTGATAAGCTATTGTTTGAATATTGCGAGTTGGTTGATATGTATCAGACTATACAAGCTAGTGTGAGCCGACTTTTTGCAAACGTATGTTTTCTTTATTAGGTACTGATGGTGAGAGTGCGTGAGAAGCTGATGATTGAATGATATAGGGATTCTTCGATCTGGCGCAGGCGAATTATGGACGCACGCGCGGCCGGTTTGGACAAGATCAATACCACGGAAATATGTCTGCTGCAAGAGTGATGTAAATACTCCTTTATTGGTTTGCTGTTTATGATAAGGGAGAAGTGCTAATGGTTGGGGAATAGTGAGGTTTTAGAAAAAGAGTATACGTCGGTATATGCTCCTACTGCTACAGGAGACATCTCATACACAGCGTACACGATAGCTGACGTTCCGATACCTGTCGACGAGAAAGAGAAAGGGAAGGAGGAAGAAAAAGAAAAAGAGAAGAAGAGCGAGGTTACAGAGGTGATTGCGGAAACTAAAGAACAGGTAGCGACGACGGGAACTGAAACTAGCAGTACGACTCGTCGTAGAAAAGCAGTAGCCGACAAGACTGACGACGTCGCGAAAGAAGAGGAAACCAAAAGTGGTGACAAGAAAGGGGAGGATGAGAAGACAGAGACAGAAGAGAAGCCGAAACCGAAACCGAGGAGACCGAAGATCCCGTTGAATATGGACCCTATTCGATGGTTTGGAATCCTAGTTCCGCAGCAACTTCGCATGTCGCAGCGGTGCTTTATTGATGGTGAGTGTTCTTCTTTCTTTCTTAGGATTCAATAATTAATGATCAATGTATAGCTACGGAAGGAATTGTTGAGATATTGACAGTCATGAACAAGTTGGATGCATTGGAGAAGCAAATCGAGAAAGCTCGAGCTGTATAGATTAGATAGACTAGTAATTAACTGCATTCTATTACACTATATTTAATTCTCATCTCAAAATATCGCAGATATTAACCATTAAACTGTTCCCAAATGATATCATAAAATCCCAAAATACTCCATGCACGAAACAAAAAAAGTCGTATCAGTCATTAAAACTAAAGCTCTGAGAGCTGTACTAATCCAGTCCAGAAACTTCAAACGTCAAAAAGTCTATAATAATGCCATCTCCAATCTCAGCAATCCCGGTATCACGGTCAACATCGTTATCGTCTAAAACCTCCTGAATATTTTCCTGGACGACTGCGGCATCGTCAACACTTCGATTTATCTGTACGACATCGAGGATGAAGACGCGTGCAAATGATCTTGCGAGAGAGGTCATGTTGAAAGATAAATCTTGATCGAAATCGAGAGAGACAAGGGCGTTTTGCGAAAGACATTTGACGTCGTTATCCTCAAAGATTTCGTAGAGAAGTGAAGCGTTGAGCGGAGCCAGCGCCGAATATGTTGATTCTGGGATGCTGAGTAATTCGACTACAGAAGATCCAAATGTGAGGTTTGTTGAGAGAGAGTCGGAGAGCTCAAAAGTGCCGCAAGCCGACCCAGAGGCATACTGGCAAGTATTACCGGTGAAGTCGTTTGTACAGACACAGACGCAGGAGGAGTTGCGGAGAGCGCTCACGCCGTTATTTTTGCAGGGGAGGATACTATGGCAGTGGGAGGATGAGATAGTTGATGATGCAGAAGTGGCGGAGGTCGTTGCTGTTGCTGTTGCGGTCGACGTTATTGGCTCAGCAAATGGAACAAAGGCTGGAATTGTGCTGCTAGTACTACTTTCAGCAGCAGCACCTGAACTAGAGCTGCTGTTTCGATGCGCGATGACTTGTGTCGGCACCACCACGCAAACCACAATCACGATAATCGCGGCTAGGACTATGAGCGCGAATGCCCACCATGGAAGACCCAGCACACGTCTCCGGTTTTCACGCGGATGGCGGGCACGAGGATGTGGTCTTTGAGGATCTGTCGTTACTTCTGCTTCTTCTATCTTGTCTTCGTCTCGGATAGGCGCTGCAAGAGGTTAGATAGTGATAGAGGGAATAACGCAGAAAAAGTGAAACTCACGCAAAGCCTTGCCCAGAACACTGCTTGTCATTCTGCGCACCCGCTGGCCGATCGAGAGAGTGCTCCGCCTGCGCTCGAGAGTGAGCGGTTGAGGACGTCTGCTGCGCACGATTCCGGGCTTGACTGTTCGTGAGAACTGTTCTGGGGATGACGGCGGAGGAGACAGCTCCGCGATCTTCTCTGGCTCGTTTGTCGCAGATTTTGGAGGAACTGGCGGCAGCGAGCGGGAGTAGTTTTTGATGTTGACGGTCCACGCAACTGCCGGATGACCCAGATCCGCTTCTTCTTCCTCTTCGCACTGCTGCTGTTGTTGATCCTGCTCCTGCTGCTGGCGTACGTCCTCGTTCGCATCTGCGCTCAACACAGTGCTCGCTTCCAGACTATCGCCCTGCTCAGGTCGCTGCTGAGCTCCAGACGCATCGTCACTCGACTGGAGCATCTGCTCATTTACTTCCGCCATCACACACACTCCTCGTGTGCACTGCTCAGTGTTGGGCCCTTGAGTCCTGGACCAGTCCTGCGTACCAAAGACAACGAGGAAGGGAAGAAAACGAGGACGAGCAGGAAAAAAAAGTTAAATTATTCCTCTGCCGAGCCACGTGGCGCATGATGGCGCTAACCCCTGGTCCTTGCATTAGCGCGTGTGAACCGAACCTTATTGTGTATGGACTTGCGTATTTATCGGATGCTGTGACTAAACCTTATTTTGCCCTATCAGTTTACTGGTTAGTCCCTGGAAACGCGGTACGTACTCTGTTCAATGCCTGAAATAGCACTGATTCAGCTACATCTACAACTTATACAAGTAAACAACCGAATACACATGAAAAACATAATCTATTAACTACTTTTGCACCTCAGCAGCAGGAACTTCACCGCGAACAGCGGATCCTCCAATCTCCCGCACAGCAACCGACACCTTTGCATCAGCAGTGATGTTGATAACAACCTCGACCTTGCCGCCGGCCTTGACACCCTTGAGCACAGCCTCAGCAATCTTGGTTGTGGGTTTGACAACCTTCTCGCGAGTCTCCTCGTCCTCGTCGTCTTCGTCTGAGAAATCGTCCTCGTCGTCCTCCTCCTCAGCCTTGTCCTTCTCTATCCGCTCGACCTTGTGGGTGAGGATCTCGCGCTCGCCTTCGTAGATTCCAATCAAGACATCGCCACCCTCGGCAGGCGCCTCGAATACAGCAGACCTCCGCACAGGGATAGCAGTATAGCTCTCCAAGATAGACACAAACTTGCCGTCAGCACCAACAACACCGACAGCCTTGGCCAAGTGCGCAGCGTTAGTGACAGTCGGCTGTAGAGACTCGTCGATGTCGGACTGCTCGAATCCGGCAATAAGCGAAGCCTGAACTGCGGCACCACGAGCAACAAGCTCGGCAGGGTTAAGAGCCTTTGCGCTGCTCGAGGGAGCAGCAATCTGTGTGCTTTCGGGGAACACGCCCTCGAGACGGCTGATGATCTTGGGGGTGTGCGAAGTACCACCGGCGAGGACGACTTCGTCAATATCAAGCACATCAAGACCAGCCTTCTTGACTAGCTCCTCAACAAAGACGACAGCAGAGTCAAGCTGCTTGCGAGCAAGCATCTCGAATCTCATTCGGTTGATAGTCGAATGGAAATCAATTCCACCGGCCAACGACTCAATCGAGATAGTGGCCGAGTTGCTCTGACTCAAAGTCTTGCGGGTAACCTCGCACTCCGACAACAACTTGGCGAGCGATCGAGCAGACTCAGTCCGCGGGTCAATAGAGTGCTTCTTCTCAAACTCCTTTGCAAAGTGGTCACCGAGAGCCTGATCGAGGCTGGCACCGCCGAACTCGTAGTTGTGCGAGGTTGCGAGGACGGTGTACATTCCACCGCGAACCGCGATAACAGCACCATCAGAACGCGAGTAGCCAAAGTCAACAACGACGACAGTTCTGTCCTTGGGGAAGGCACCGTGAGTAGCAGCATCGTAAGCGAGCAGAGCCGCGACGGGTTCGCTAACAACCTGCATAACCCTGATTCCGGCTGAAGTAGCAATAGTCTTGAGTTCGTCACGCTGCTTGGTCGAGAAATCAGTGGGCACGGCAACAACGGCACCGGTAACAGGCTTTCCCAAAAAGTCTTCGGCAGAGTCTTTGAGTCTCATCAAGTGTCTCTTTGCGATCTCGCTAACGGAGACGAACTCGGCCTCTGCACCTTCCTCAGACGAGGTGACAATCTTGTATCCAACGACACCGTCTTGCTCAACTGGGTGTGCGGATCTGTGCGAGTAGGTAGGATCGATCTCAGAGAAGGACTTGCCGACAAAGTCACGGAAGTTGACGACCGAGTTGGCAGAGTTGCGGATCAGCTGGGCTTTGGCCTGGAGTCCGTGATACTCGTCCTCACCGACGTACGAAAGAGCAGAGGGAATGCTGCGGTCACCGTCTTGGTTAGGGATCAAATCAACGTTGCCATCCTGTTTCTATCATCAGTATCTTGTCCACTATCGCAGCTCATCTACTCGAAGCACTTACAGATCCGGTGAACGACAAGGACGAGTTTGCGTTTCCAAACGACAGTCCAATGACGGTCATCGCCTCGTCTCCGTTCTGTACCGAGTCCGACATATTTATCTGTGTATATTCTGTCTATACAAAGCTCTTTTTGGTCGTCGTTCTTCGTGGGAGTTGACGAGGGTCAAAATGCTTCAAGGGATTGCTGCCACAAAGAAAAAAATTGAGGAACTTTTTTTTGTTCGAGATGCGTTTAGAGTTTTGGAGTTGCGTAAGTGTTGTAGTGATGTGTGCATAATAGCACGTGACGGGATTTGGAGCGCTGACTGTGCAGTACGCGGTTATATCAGCAATAACAGCGTTTAATATTATATAAAAGATGTTTAGTGATGTTGCTTTAGAATGGCTTAAAATGATCGTTTGAATGATAGTAATGAAGTGGTGAGGTGCGGAGGAGAGCGTGTTGGATGGGAAGGCGATGAGCTTCCCCACAGTCAGCACCCGCACCAGCACCAGCCCTTTCAAGAATAGATACGGATCATGAGTTAGTGAGTGAAAATGTGTAAACGAAAGGGCAATAATTGAGATATAAATCAGATATATAATGCAAATAGATAAGAACAAGGCACAGAAAAAGCAAGAAACAACAATTACCCCGGACCATCAATACAGATGACCAACGCCAATAAACATGCGCCAACCCATACCAACCATCAATACTAAATAAGCAATAAAGAGTACACAGCAAGAAAACACTACAGCACTCAAGAAGTCAATCCTCGGACTAAGAGAGCTGCTGCTTGCGCATTATCAGTGCGTCGCCCTGGCCGCGATAATATCCTTTTTCGCGACGCTCGACTTCGTATCCCTGGCGCTTGTAGAATTTGATTGCATTCTCGTTGTTGTGTGCAACTTGGAGATAAGAAGACTTGACGCCAACTATGGAGGAGAGTCCGATTGCGCTCTCCAGTTTCTGCGCAATGTTAGCATGAGATATATGCGATAAACGGGATGAGTACACACCTGCAGCATAATCCGGCCGATGCCAAACCTTCGGAACCGCTCAGCGACAGCAAGAACCATGATATGGCTATGTCCGATCCTCGAGTCTCCCACTGAGTGCACCAGTTTTCCACCCACGACACCGATGACTGCACCGGTGAGGGCTTCACGGGCGAGCAGCATGCGCGTGTCGCGTGATGTGACGAACTGGAGCAGGAACGACGAGGGATACGTGTGCTTGAGATTGCTGCTCTGTAATACACTCCTTAGTTAGATGAATCCCACACAAACCACACAAATCAGTCAGAACACAAACCAGGAACTGCCGGACACTGTCGATGTCCCGCGAACAGAAGGCACTGATGCGCACGTGCAGAGTCTGCGGACGCAGCTGCTCAGCAGTCGGATCCGTCGACAGCGGCAGCAGCGGCAGGAACGATGGCTGCTGGACAGCTACAGCAGCCATTTGTTGGCGATAGCAAGCTGTTATCCTGGGAAGTGAGGATAAGCACACGAACTGGACTGATAAGCGGCGCAGGTGCTGCGTCCGGCTGGCAGCGCTCACACGATCGCCGCGGTAAATGGCGGAGTAGTTTATCCGATGTGCAGACTGCCGACATTAGTCAGATATTATGTAACAAAATTATGTAATTACACGTGAAACATGAACTCTATTCTACAGTTGGGAACAAAACTTTTGGAGTGGACGTTTGAAGAGTGCCGCGAGCATCGCAGTTTCAAGAGCTCTAAGGGAAAAAATGGCTCAGATATGTAAGAGGTGTGCAGTGGAAGAGGCAGTTGTTGTCTCTCGGAAAGAGCCATTTTGCGGGTACGATTTGCTATAGAATACAACTGGTGATCATTGTGCTGACTGGCTTGTATAGAGACTGCTTCGCGCGCTACCTACGCGGCAAAGAACGCAAGCAAATGACCCCCTACAAAGTCACTTATCCCTCTAGAGCATCTCCTCCCTCACCACCAGCACGTCTTGTGCTTGCTCTGTCATTAGGAGAGTCATCGCTGGCATTGCTGGAGATGCTCGTCCAGCATTTGCGAGATCAGCGCGAGACTCATCGCGGTGCGACGGGCTTTGTCGTGCGTGCTGTGCATGTCGATTGTTCTACGATTGAGACAGTTGAAAAGGATCCTAAGGATGTTATCGAAGAACTGAAACTACGATATGGAGATCTATGTCAGTTTGAGGTAGTCCTTGTCGACCAGTTCTTGACAGACGGCACTTGTATCGACAACTTTGAGCATCCTGCTATGGAAGACTATTCATTCTCAAAACTGACTGACAAATCAACAAGTGTGAAAGAAGACATTATTGACAGAATCCGTGATCGTACAGCAAAAAAAGATATCCTTTCATTCATCATCCGCAGCCTCGTTCTTCGATCTGCCCTATCATCCTCAGCTTCTCAAATCCTCTGGGGCGACAGCATGTCTCGACTAGCCGAGCGTATTCTTAGCTTAACATCCAAAGGTCGAGGTGCAGCAATCTCTGCTGAGATATCTGATAATACAGAACTTGACGAAAAACACGCGATAACACAGCTATTTCCTATGCGAGAGATAATGCGCGCAGAGGCAGCACAATACCTCGCCCTCAACAACGCAACTATTTACACTCTCACCTCGACAAACCCCAAACCAAGCATCCTTCGAATGATGACAATTGACGACCTCTTAGTGAAATACTTTTCCGAAATTGAAGTCGATTTTCCCAGTATTGTCTCGACTGTCGTGCGAACGGCTGATAAGTTATCTGACTCGACAACGACTTTGAATGAAATCTGCCAGATCTGCAGTGTCAAATGCGATCTTGAATCAATCCAATGGCTGAGAAATATTACTGTCAACACTCCAGCTCTTGACGAATCTAATAATACGGCAAATGCTACGAAAACTGATGAGCAGATTTATTCATCGGCCAAACCGGTACTTTGTTATGGCTGCTTGATTGCTACGAACTCCTCGTCTTTTGCATGGCCACAGCAAAACCGCAGCACAAAGAAAGAAATATTGGACGAATATGTCTTATAATCATGGTTATCCCAAAATCATTTGAATCGATAGAACTACAACCATGACTTGTGACGCTATTGTTTTACGCCAGTATCAATATCTCCGGTCTCCCCCTTTTGAGAACCGACAGCTTGATGACGCGCATCTGGGCTTGAGCCACTTGCTTCACTTGCTCCACCCCAACTGAACCAACTCTTCTTCGGGGTCTGCTTCTCGGATTCACGAGGAGGCAGCGGCGGTGGAGATGCCGCGTTAGCGTTGTATGGCTGCTGGGTTTGACCGGCTGAAGAACTGGCTAGAGTCGCCTGGCTCGGACGCTGGATACGACTAGAAGAAGTATTCTGGTGATTCTGGTTTATTGCGGGGGTAGGCGCATTACCATGCTAGAAGCGATTAGTTTGCTGAGGCCCAAAAAAGATAAGAAAGAGGTGATACCTTCAAATTCTTGCGTCCAACCTCGCGAAGATGATTTTCGAGTAACAGAGAGTTACGACTATTCGCTTTATATAGCACGTTAACAACGTCACCAACAATCGGCACCAATCCAAACGAAAAATCAAGCATGACGTTGCCGATCATCTTGGAGTATAAAGTGGTCGGGAGACCGCCATCGATTTTGTTCGCGGCTTGGACAACTGTGTAGGAGAGGTAGGCGGCTATGATGTCACCGAGGCTAAATATGAGAGAAAGAGTGGTCAGTTGTATATATGTATATATGAATTCACAGTTATTGAAGTGGTGTACCCTGGTATAAATCCAATTACGGCACTCCAACTATTAAGCCGTTAGCTCTCTCTTCTAATATATCTTACAACACTCTACAAATCTCATGAGAGCCAACTCACCCGATTCCCAGTCCACAACAGCAAATTCCAAGACTCATATCAAGATAGTAAGACCGACGCTTGACTTTGGTCAATACTTTTGCGTCGTTTTCTGAAATACCGGGAGGTGGAGGACGACGTCTTTTGCTTTTCTTGCGTTTCTTGTTGGCTTGCATATCCTCCATAGGTACCTATTAACAAGTCAGTAAATATTCTTACTCTCACAGGAGAGTAAAGTGACGAAAGGGGACCAAGGGTACCTCTTCAAAATAGGGATCCTCGGTGCCAAACGCGTTGTTGACGGATTCCTGGAAGAACCGCCGGGCAATGTATTTTCCAATAAACGTCGACATTACAACAATAGCAACTGAACCAAAAACAGCAGTATCAAACAGCACAAAACACAGACGCGTATCTGCAAAGAAGGGTATAAACAAAGCTCAGGATCAAAGGTCGTCACAGCCTTTGTTTATTTCAACGCCAACTCTGGATTTACTTGGCGCCCCACGCGGTTCTTGATCAGCGATGATGTCATTCTGGATATCTTGTTATCTTAATGATTTTGGTTGTTTTTTTGATAATGAATATATTAGTGGAATAAAGACAGAATCTTGTGTGCTTCTGAAATATATATGTGTTTGTGTAATGTAAACAAAGCGGGTGCTCAGCAAAACATAGTCCATCTCATCTCATCAAAGCGCAATGATCGACGCCAAACGGAGTCTGCTTCCGCCACAACTCAAACCTTCTTGTTCTAGAAGCATTCACCAAAGAACTTTCAACGCGGTATCAGAAATATCTACAATAGGAAGTCTGTACTCAATACCAATTCGAATTAACTTAACAAGATAAGGCAGCAAACAAACAATCCCCTCCGGACCATAAAACTACATTAAATGCAAAAAAAATTACTACTCCCCTTTTCCACTACCCAGCCTAATTCCCTCTCAATAGTCAAACCAGTCATGCCGCAGCATTTGCAGTTCCTCGTCTTCTGAAAAAATCCATAACCTTGCGGGCGGGACCAGTACTCGTACTCGCACCGGCACTGGCAGCTCCTGATCCAGAGGAAGCGCCGTATCTTCGTTTCTCTTCATAGCCTGAGTTGAATCTCTTGTTACTACTTGACTCGTTGAATGGCTTGCTCTTTTTCTTTTGTTGCTGCACGGGCTCGGGTTTAGCGAAGACAGCGGCAGGAGGCGCGGTGCTAGCAGTAGTGGATGTAACCCCAGAACCTCTGATGCGTCCAAACAACTTCTCAGCGTTGTAGCTGAGACTAGACTGGCCACGTCTATGTCCTCGTCGAGCTGCACCTGCAGAAGGAGGCGCACCTGTAGAAGCAGGAGCACCAGCAGCGCTCAAGGATGAGACAGAAGTCGAAGTTTTCTGTGATGCCGTGGCGGCAGCCGCTACCGCAGCAGTCATAGTCGAGCTCACATCCTGCGACACCGGATGCGATGATGACGACGATGAAAAAGAAACTGCAGCAGTGTTATGCGAAGCAACGTACATTGACTGCGGTCTTTCGCGTTTTCGCGACGGCGTCTCACTCGGACGACCACTGTTCATGATGGGTAGTCTATCAAATGCGTGTACATCACTGTCAGCCAACGGCGGTAGTGGTTTCAACAGATCGGGAACATTAGGTGTAGAAGCAGATTTAGGAGTCGACGCGCCAGGAAAAAGTTGCATACTCATCGGGCGTGACCGTTTCGTAGGTACAGGAAGTCGCGAAAGATGTCCAGGCGAAGAGGATGCAGGAGACGATTGGTGCAGTTCGGAGTACTGCTCGCTCACAGACACAAGACGCATGCTCTGTCGCTTATTGCTAGTTGGGGTCGGTACTGCAGGTACCTCATCCTCCTCGTCCGCTTCTTCGTGAATAGTCGCAGTAGCTAGACTCGTCTCAGTTTCAGCCTCAGATGCAACAGGCTCAGGCTGTTGTACGACAGAGTACTGCGGCTGCTGCTGATTAACAACTGCAGGTCTTACCGGCTCCATCATAGCACGCGGGGTAACAGACGCAGGTTTGGTGTACTCAAGCTGGATCGTATGTCTCTTTTCGTATCTACTAGTCTGGTGCGATCCTGACTGTGAATTCGAGCGTGAATGCTGCTGTGAAGGTGATGTCTTCTTAGGCGAAGGCGACTGCAGTGAGGTCTGGTGAAGCTGCTTCTGCATGTTCTCGATATCGCTCGGGTCAGAGCTCGGAACGATGACAGAGGGTGTCGGTGCAAGCCCGGTTGCGGACTCGGCACCTCCCGCGTATGACCTTCGCTTATCAGGCACTCCTACGACAGCCGCCGACAAATGTCGTCGATGACCAGAACCTGCAGCGGCCGAAGAGTCACCGACAGCGTATGAATAACGATGGGTTGCTGTATCGCGCACGCTTGTCGAACGCGGAATAGCTTGCTGTCTCGAAGCGCGAAGCATTGAGCGCTCGCCGTCTGGATTGGGCGAAAGCATATTCTCCCATTCCTTTGGTTTGACAGAAAGGAACTTTGAGTATGGTAAAAGCCAAGAGTGCGCGCGCACTTCAAGTAGATCTGCGCGTGACTCTGGGTTTGCAACAAGAATGCGGCGGAGAAGGTCGCGGGGCATCGGCTTGACGTAATCTGGAAATGTTAGAGGAGTAGTTGTAATATAGCGGTAGAGTTGAGTAATGTTTGTGCCGTTGGGGTTTTGCGGATCGTCATCAAAGGGGAGGTATCCTGCTAACATGGCATACTAGATGATTGATTAGAATTAACGCCTTTTTTTGCCAAACGAAAAAAGGATAAATACCAAGATGACACCACAACTCCAGACATCGACTTTTCTGCCCGAATACTTGCCATCGCTGACAACCAGTTCAGGCGCGGCGTAACATGGCGAGCCACAACTGGTGCTCATGAGGTCAGCGTTTGGCATTCCAGAGACGACATCGTCAGGATTGAAAACGTTAGCAAAACCAAAATCTGTGATGACGATGTTTTTGTGCCGATCAAGAAGCAGATTTTCTAATTTAAGATCGCGGTGGACGATACCCTTGGAGTGTAAATAATCGACACCGGAGATGAGCTGAGCAAAGAGACGACAGGCTGATGAATCTTTGAGGTATTTGTTTTGTAGGATATACTCAAACAGCTCCCCGCCAGATGCGTATTCAAGGACGATGCCGATGTATTTATCATTTTGGATAATTTCTTGTAGACGGACGAGGTTTGGATGCCGCAAGTGGCGTAGGACGATGATTTCGCGTTGGAACTTTGCCTCACGGTTTGACATTGGCGGGATGTTTTCCTTTTTGATGAGTTTGACTGCAACCTATACATAATAAAGCATACTGTAAGCAAGATTATCCTGCACAAGTGAGAAAAAGAAGTTGGACGTACCTCAGATGGCTGTTTACCATCACGTCGCCAACCGAGCTTGACTTTACCAAACTCGCCTTCACCGAGGGTAGTTCCCAGCATATAGTTTCCGAATCTGACGGCCTCTTTGCCAACTGGCCGCATGTCGACGACAGCAGCGCCGGGATACATTGAGGAAGAGGCTTCTTGCGGAGGAGCGGTGGAATGAGGAGGGCCGGTTGAGGCAATTGCAGCCGGGGAAGGGGCAGTAGCTGCTGATGCCATGGCTATTGTTTGTCTGCAGTATTTGAGATTAAAAAAAACAAGAGAATCAATCTGTTACTGATTCAAAAGACCTAGAAAAGGTATGAAGCAAACGGGAAGCAGGAAGGAGATCAAAAGGGCGAATCAATGAGGTGAAACGTGTGAGGACAGTCTGGGCTTGCTTGCTATGCGTACCGTGCTGCAGCGGTGAGAACAAGCACTCTTAGCAGACAAAACAGAGCAGAGAAACCTCCACGATTCCCAACCAGCCCGTGCGAAAGAGGAGGAGGAGAAATGGGAGGAGGAGGGTGACGAAGATGGAGAAGAAGAGGAGTGTTTGTGGTGCGAACCAGAAAAACAATGACGAGTCTGCATTCCGGATTCATAATGTGTTGTAATGGAAACGATAGTGCGGGTATTATTAACTAATACTGGTTGCGCTAATGTCCCCATAATAATCCAAAACTGGGCCCGTGCGCAGGGATGACGGCCGCTTTCGGCAACGATTTGGAAAAGTAAACAAGGCCTGTTCTGCCTGGAAAAGTGTGCTGGAAAGGAGCAGAATCAGAGGAGGGAATGGCTTGGATTGTGTGTGTTTGTTATTGTGGTCAATACTGTGGTTATTCTAAGAAAAAGTCCGGAAAAAGAAATACTGCGCGCGGATGCGGCTGCTGCTCGACGCGTCTCGAACGCGCCCGACACGCGTCGTCTCGTCACGACTTGCCTTGCCAGCGCTAGTCCTCGGTCCTTGCCTTACTCAACACTGCTCAGCTGTAGCAAACTAAAGCCAGTTACTTGTTTATCTGCTCCGTCACCGCTTCTGCCGCCGTTTGCTCGTTGTCTCGCTCGTCGTCACGTGGCACTACAACGAGCGAGCCCGTCCTTCTCCGGATCCGGACCCTGTTTACTTTTCAATACAAAGCAGGGTTCCTCACCCGCTATTTCATTTTCCCTCCTCACACAATATCACTACAGACCACTACACTGCGCACGACCGCAGACAAGCCTCTTATCTTCTCCTCCCTTGTTCTTCTCTCACACAATCACCATGAAGTTGTCTCTTAGCGCTGCAGTCGTGACCCTCGTCCTCGCCGCCATCGACGCCAACGCTGCACCCGCTGAGGCCGATGTAAAGTTTCCTGATTTCAAGGACAAGATACCTGACTTCAAGGACAAGATTCCTGACTTCAAGGACAAGATTCCTGACTTCAAGGACAAGATTCCTGACTTCAAGGACAAGAAGCCGGAGAAGTCCACCAAGTCCCCGAAGCCCGAGGAGCCCACTAAGCCTGCTCCAGAGCCCTCGCACTCGGAGACTCACTCAAAGTCCGAGGATCTCAGCACCACCTCGACTTCGACCTCGCAGTCGTCGAAGCACACCAAGACCTCGACGTCGCTGACTACCGTCACCACGACACCCTCGTGGACCCTGCCAGTGGTTCCCTCCTCGAGCGAGCCTCCCTCCTCGTCGTGGTCCAAACCACACACCAAGGTCCTCGTCACCTCTTCTTCGTCGGTTGTCCCCCCTACGCTGTCGACCAACTCAACCGTGCCCGTCATTCCAACGACCAGCAAGCACTCGAAAATTCACTCGAGCCCAACCCAGGTCGTCAACTCCACGGTTCCTGTTCCTCCTCCCTCGACCCCGACCGGGGGCAAGCCAACCGTGTCCAAGAACAAGACCGTGCTGCCTCCTCCGTCACACACTCCTATCGTCTTCGAGGGCGTGGCTGCACACGATGCTTACTTTGTCTCGGTTTATACCGTCACCGGACTTGCTGCTCTGGCTGCTATTGTTTTTGGAATGATGTAAGACTGGCTAGTCTAAATGATATCACAATGAGAGTGCGCCTTGTTTATTTTATACTCGCAAATGTGCTTCCTTTCTTTGTCTACCATACATTGACCAAGAGCGAATACCCACTGTATATTGCGCTTGGGTTTGCTCTGATGGGAGGTAGATTGAGGCAAACCTTGAGGAGTGTTGGATATACCTGCATATCTTTCTATGTCTATATCTATGATTTATATTTATACCCCTTCTTTTGCCTGAAAAATCAAAGTCTCTTATAGTTTGTTTGTTAGTTCTTGTTGTTAATGTTATTATCAGCTCTGCTTTGTTGATCCTGATCCATGGGATCCTACAAAGCAAAGAGTTTTGATATCTTGTGCTTTCTTGAAAAATAAAAGCTGATTATTTCACTTGATACATTTGTGATTGTTTGTTTGTTTGTTATTGTGCTTCTCATTTGAGTGAGAACTGTTTGTTTCCGCGTTTTGAATAGATTTTGCGAGTCAACCACGAATGTTTCCTTTTGTTTACTTTTCACCGGATTTACTCCAAACTTCTTTTAACCCTTTTTAACACCGAAAATTCACTTTTTCTCTTCTTTTTCTCGGTTTTTCTCATCTTTTCCAAACAATCCGCGGCCCGACACTCTCACCGCGGCTATATTCCACTTACTAATGTCGTATGTAATATATAATAAGCAGCATGTGATTGGCGGAGAGTTCAGCTGAGGTTTCCTAATCAGGAAATCATTTAAACTCTAAAAAATTCACAAGCCGCGCGGAGACAATCGACTCTTTTTTGATTCCTCCTTCGTTTTTGTTTTTTGTTTACTTCTTCTTATCTTATCGTCTCTTCTTTTGATAAGAACGCACAGCAAACAGAAGCAACAGCAGTAGTAGTACTCTTTATTGACTGCGAATATTCCATCAATCCTCATTATTCGCAGCATAATGACGCGGCCGAGGCTCGCAATTCCCCTCAGACAGCTCGCCCGCAGATCAACCGCTGCGTCCTCGCGACACCAGCCATTCCTACTCTGCCTGAGATCACAGCGATCGGCTTCATTGCAGTCAATACAGCGTCTGATGCGTTTTATTTCTCGCAGCAGTTTTCACACATCCACACGGCTGCGATCAGAAAAAGATGAGGTCTCACCTGAAATGCGCGAGCTGCTAGAAGAACCCCGCGAAGCAGACGAGGCAGACGTCGTCATCGTCGGCGGCGGTCCTGCCGGTCTCGCTGCTGCTATTAGACTCAAACAACTAGAGCTTGAACGGGGAAATGAGATCCGTGTCGTCTTGCTCGAGAAAGCTGCAGACATGGGCGCGCACACTTTGTCTGGAGCAGTCATCGAACCGCGTGCGCTCGATGAGCTTATCCCCGACTGGCGTGACAACCCTCCTAGTCCGTTAACCCCCGTCACGAGTGAGAAAATGCGCTTCTTGACCTCAAAACACGCTATCCCCATCCCAGAACCTCCCCAAATGCACAACACCGGAAACTACATCGTAAGTTTGAGCGAGGTCGTCAAGTGGCTGGCCGAGAAAGCTGAAGAGCTCGGTGTCGAAGTCTACCCTGGCTTTTCTGTCTCCGAGCTGCTACACGATTCCACCGGCGCCGTCTACGGCATCGCTACAAACGACATGGGTATCTCGAAATCGGGCTCACCCAAGGACGGCTTCCAACGCGGCATGGAGTTTCATGCAAAGGTAACCTTGCTCGCTGAGGGATGCCACGGCTCGCTCTCGAAGCAAGCTATCAAGAAATTTGACCTTCGCCGTGGTCGTGATCCGCAGACTTACGGTCTTGGTATTAAAGAGGTCTGGGAAGTCTCCGAAGAGAACTTCCGCCTAGGTGAAGTCGCGCATACTATGGGTTGGCCCTTAAGCAAGGATCTTTACGGTGGTGGATTTATGTACCATTTTGGTGAGCGTCTTGTATCTGTCGGCCTTGTTGTCGGACTTGACTATGCAAATCCCTGGGTCTCGCCGTTCCGGGAATTTCAAAAAATGAAGCATCATCCGTTCTACTCCTCCGTGCTCAAAGGCGGAAAATGTATCTCCTACGGTGCTCGTGCATTAAACGAAGGAGGTCTTCAGTCAATCCCAAAACTCATCTTTCCTGGCGGAGCCCTGATCGGCTGCTCAGCAGGTTTCGTCAACGTGCCCAAGATCAAGGGTACCCACACAGCAATGAAATCAGGCATGCTCGCGGCCGAGTCCGCGTTTGACGCAGTTACAACCGAGACGACAAACACATCGCCGATTGCTTTATACGATTATGAAGAGAATTTCAAAAAGTCTTGGATACATGAGGAACTTTACGAAGTGCGCAACATCCGACCCTCTTTTGACAGTAAACTGGGGATGTACGGCGGCGTGATGTACTCCGGCATCGACACTATGCTTCTCAAGGGCAAAATCCCCTGGACTTTCCACCATCGTCACACAGATGCCGAGCTCACCCAGCCGGCTGATAAGTATAAGCCAATTGAGTACCCGAAGCCGGATGGCGAGATCAGCTTTGATTTGCTGACCTCGGTTGCACGAACGGGAACCATGCACGATGAGGACGAGCCTGTCCATTTGAAGGTCAAAGACTGGGTATGTTTATTTTTAGAAATCGTAGAGTATAAAAGATGTGGTTAACAGGGACAGGACGCACACACAGCGGCATCGTTCCCTAAATACAAGGGCGTTGAGAACCGATTCTGTCCAGCAGGTGTCTACGAGTACGTTGCGGACGAGACCAAGCCCGAGGGCGTCCGGTTCCAGATCAACTCGCAGAACTGCATTCATTGCAAGACGTGCGATATCAAGGTGCCTACGCAGGATATCAACTGGGAATGTCCTGAAGGAGGCGACGGACCGAAGTACATGCTTAGTGAGTATTCTCTTGAACTTGGTTATAGTTGATGTATAGCTGCTGACACTGTTTTTAGCTTGATTAAGTTGAATGTGGAAACGAGGAGGCCGAATTCATTGTAACATAGTACATCATCACAGCAGCAGCACGCATACCTAATCAAGCATGTGAAAAAGCATTTCCTGTTCAAGTAAAACGTAAACCTATCCAAGAACCGCGGTCACGTTATGCGCGAGCTAAGCGAGTTTTAAGCGCAGCTCGAAGCGCAGCCGCCGGGGAACCTTATAACTGGGCCTGCTCGTCCCTGGTTGATTATCACCAGTTTCTTGTAGATATAGACACTGTATCAGCATAGAGACCAGCATATACACCAACATAGAACAGAAACCAGAATGGCAGACGAGTACGTGCCCGAAATCAGCTCGCTAGAACAGATCTACGCGACTGTGGATCAGCGGACGAGATATCAGACGATCATCGGCTCGTTTCAGACGACTTACGGCATGGAGCCAGAGTTCCTCAGTCGCAGTCCAGGACGCGTCAACTTGATCGGAGAGGTGCGTATTTATTGCTGTATTTGGTGCTGGTGCTGTAAACAAACTAACGCGTCCAGCACATCGACTATTGCTACTTCTCAGTCCTGCCAATGGCTATCGAATCAGACATCGTCATCGCAGTCCGCAAAACACACGAACCAAAGCTGCGTCTGCAAAACACAGACAAGCAGTTTTTATCTTTGGAAGTTGCTTTATCAACCGCCGGCGACTATCTCGAAATCAGCAAAACAAACACAACCTGGGCGTCCTACTTCGAATGCGGTCATCGCGTTGCCCACGAGTTCCTCAACTCTTCCTCCTCCTCGAAAATCATGCCCGTCGGTATGGACGTCGTCGTAGACGGAACCGTCCCTGCCGCTTCAGGTCTCTCGTCCTCGGCCGCCTTCATCTGTGCCGCGGCCCTCGCGACCCTGCGCGTGAACGGCGTCACCAAAGTCACAAAACAACAGCTCACAGCAATGGCAATCGTCTCCGAGCGCCATTTAGGCGTGTTTTCAGGTGGTATGGATCAATCGGCCTCCGTGTACGGAAAACCAGATCACGCACTTTACGTCCAGTTTGTGCCAAAACTGACCTGCACACCGTTCAAGTTTCCAGACTCGAACCCGCCGCTGTCGTTCGTCATTGCGAACTCGCTTATCCACGCGAATAAACACGACACCGCACCGAAAAATTACAACCTGCGCGTGGTGGAGGTTTCTCTCGCAGCAGAGATACTCGCGCATAAGTACAACGTCGGAGTAATCCCGCAAGACTCTGGAATCGGAACTGGTACGCTGCGTGGGTTCCTTGAGGCGTATTTCGTAAAAACAGAGTCAGCGCCATCATGGGACGGCGATGTAGAGGAAGGTGCGCGACGTCTCAAGATCATGGCAACTCTTGTCACAGAGACATTCACCAACCATGACGGCTACACTACTCAGGAAGCCGCTACTTTACTAGGTGTCTCTGAGTCTGAATTACACGATAAATTCCTTACCAAAACTCCCGTTCGCTTTACAAAATTACAACTACACGGACGCGCCTTACATGTCTACAACGAAGCCCTCCGTGTGTTGCAGTACCTCACCACAATGCTTCATCCTCCTTCCGACTCTCAAAGCATCTTTACATCTTTAGGATCCCTAATGGACGCCTCTCATGACTCTCTCAACAAATTATTCAACTCTTCCTGCTCAGAGCTAAACACTCTGTGCTCTATCGCGCGCGAAAACGGATCAGCAGGATCTCGCGTGACAGGCGCAGGCTGGGGTGGCTGCTCAGTCCATCTCGTACCGCTCGACAAAGCAGAACACCTCAAAACCGCGCTCAAAGAAAAATATTATCGCGTTCAATTCCCGAATATCACCGACGAAGAGATAGAGCAGGCTTTGGTCGTTAGTAAGCCTGGTATTGGTAGTTTGGTGTATACAGGTGGGCATCCGTAGAAGATAAAATATTGAGGTTTAGTGTACATATATTCTAATGATTTCTATTAGTTTCAAAGATATCATATCACGTAACGCGTATAGTGTAACTCCAAATTATCCAATCTCCAATATCAAGGCTATGTAAATCTGAAAACCCGTGCAAACCCAAAACATCAAAAGTGTTCGCCATTATGGCTCTATATACTAAAGAAACAAGTTTATAATACATTAACTCTCTCGCGGTCTGACAACCGGCTTCGAAGATACTCTATACACAAAATCCGTACTCCACAACTGCATAATCTGTGCCTTGATAGACGGCACCGCGCCAAAAATCGTTCCTGCAACAGGGAATAACACGTAATCCAGAATATTAATGATTCTTCTCCGACGCGAGAACCTGCTGTGCGACAGTGCACGTTTGATCACGTCAGGGGTTGTGGACAATAAAAGAGCTTGTGAGACTTCCTCTGAGCGAAGTCGTAGAGCGGTTGAGTGGAAGGATTCATAGAGGAGGAGCTGAAAGACGACGCCTAGGAAAGCTGCTGTGCGGAGATGATTCGTGTATCTGAGCACATTGTCGAGGATTGAATCAGGCGGAATCGAAATGATGATAGGAAGAAGGGAACAAGCTAGCACATCAAGAAAGTAGTGCACAGGAAGAAAATGAGCTTCGTACATTCGATGAAGAAGCACAACTGTTCGCCAAATCGGCACAGCCGAGTTATCTTCATTAAACTGTGATTCTTGATGACACCCGGCGCTGTTTTCAATGTCAAGTTCAAAATCAATGAATTCAGCACCAAGTTTTTCGCTCAAGTATTTACTATCGTCTATCTGCTGCCGTCGTCGTCGAGATCTCCGCTGCATAAACATCCGAATCGTCTCGCGAATGGCATACCCTGAATCAACCATACCCCACATATGTCGACACGCCTGCGCAAATCTAGCCACTGAAGAAAGTCGCCAGAGCTCTAGCACACTCGAGTCAGTAGATCCCATTGACTCATGCACGACATTACAATGACTCGCAGGACTAAAGACAGAAACAGAACGGATCCGGCCACGAGTAGCAAAATAGCATTTGAGATACATATGTAGATCCTCGCCGATGGCTCCAGGACCTGTGTCCCAAAAATCCACAAATCGAGCAAGATTCATAGTCACAGAGTATACTGAAGTCGGCGTGCGCACGCGCGAGGAGTCATAAAGAGCGGAAATACCGGCGGCGCACCAAAGCATATCAGCACAGCGCACGAGTGGCGAGACATCGTGAGCGTTGCGGTCAAAGACGATTGGTGGGACGTACATTGTCATTGTATCAGTTTTGTGCGGATTTTTCAAGCATTCGTCTGTTATGATCTCAAAGTAGGCGCTGAGAAGGTGCGTGTCGGCGTCCATGGCGGTGAAGACTACGTTCTGGGTTGCGGATCGCGCAAGGTAATCTCTCGAGGCAGTCCGTGTTGCCCATGCGATGTTTGAAGATTTCCCTCGTGCTTCTCCGGGGATGCCATCTGGGTGTAGAGTGTATGTGATTCGTCTGAAGGAGAGAGAAAAGTCTTTGATCAGTGTATTTGCTTTTTCGACCGCTGCGCTTTCGTGGGCCTCCATCGCCATATAAACCTATATTTGTTAGTCTAGCGCACTGCGATGTTTAACGATGATAACGTACATCATAAGAGCTTCTCGCAAGCTTGTGACAAGCAAGCATACCCAGTGTCTCCCGTATAGTCTCCAGAGTCTCTTTATAATTTGGAATAAAAATTGCATGCAAAATATCCGACTCGCTGGCAGCACTGCTACCAGCCAGCTCGAGCTCGATCTCCGAGCTCACTGTGCTTGACGATAGGCTATGACTTTCGGCACTGCTGCCTGCACTTAGACCGTCGTTGTCGTCTTCAAAGTCCACGCCAAACCTGCGGGTTTGCTGTAATTTGTACTGTGGTGCTCGTTTTGAAGTCGGAAGAAGAGCAGAAGACGCGCGGGCGATCCGCCGGCTGGTGACGTACATACCATAGCACGACCTGACCGTAAATGAGACAACGAATAAATGCAGAACCAAAGTGAGGATGAGGAAGCCTGCTGAATCGTAGGCAAAAAGTAGCACAGCAAGCTCGAGGAGGGTCGAGAGTCCAGGTGTGCAGCGAACGAGGTATGCTGCTGCGCGCGAGGCCGCTGCAGCAATGCTCGTTGCGGGCAAGAGCAGGCGCATGCGTCTGAGGCGATGTTGTATACTCCAGAGAGAGTAGATATTGTAGCTGTTATGGAGGAGTAGGAGGAGGAGGAGTGTTTATTGTGTGGATTTGGACTTTGATGGTTTTGGTCGCCGCATCGAGTGTGCGGCGCTCGAACAAAGAGTTCGACAGCGCGCAGCCATATTCAGTCAGTGTTATAATATTCATATGAATATGGAATGTGGAATATATGTTGTGTGTATTGTATAGTATATATAATGAATGCATTGTAATAAATAGTAACCGGAACTCCAAACGCGTATGTACATCAACTATGAAAACTTGTACAGATACACGCCATATCCCATGGACGTTAACAGGACAGCAACAGAGACTGTCGTCCACACAATACTCCTCTGAGCTAAACGTTCTGGTGTTAGTGAACTTGCTCCGATCATTGTTAAAAAAAGTAAAAAGATACATACTCGTAGTGCGCCGGCGGTGCTCGATCTGCCGCTCTCGCTCCTTCTTCGCAGCTTCTCTGACGACCTCCATCCGCGCTTTGTAGTCGTCAATTCTCTCTGTGGCCCTCTTCAGTCTCAGCTCAAGTTTGTCAACCAGGTCAAGCTCTTTGCGAAAGAGGTCAATCTTCTCGAGCTTGACCGCGAACTCGCTCTGCGACCGCTCGTTCTCATGCTCGAGAATCGAATCGTAGTGCCGAACACGTTCGCGCATCTGCATGAGCTGCGATACTCGCTGCTCTAACTCTTGTGTCTGTCTCAGTAGTTCGGTCTCGAGTTCGGTCAGTTTCTCCTCATCGTCGCGTTCGGATATTCGAAACAGCGACAGCTGATCTGTAATTTGATCCGCTATTCTCCTAATATTCATTGTCAGTTCAGCCTCATCTCTTCCCATCACGTAAAAAAACTCACTTTGCCTGATTAAACAGCTTCCAATCACGACTTGGATGCCGCTCAATTGACACAGTCTCGAGTCTCAACGACGGCGTGATCGATCCCCGGCGACTTCGTTCATCGCCATTGGTTGCTGCGTCTGGTGTCTCCGAGATGCTAATCTGAGGCACAATCAGCTGTGTCTGTGTACTCTGTTCAGTTGTTTCTAGTTCCGATGATCCGGCTTCAGCAGCTGTTGGTGTTGCTGCTGCTGATACTGATACTGGCGAAACTGATGCTGATTGCGGCGCGGACACACCGCGCAACCGCGAGCGCGAGGAGCTGAATATCGGCCCCATAGCCGGAGGAGGAACAGAGAACGACATTTTTATCGTTATCGTCTTGTTTATCGTTATCAGCTTGATCTGTTGTGCATTTGTGTGTGTGTGTGTGTGTGTGTGCGTTGAGTCTGATTGAATCTGATTTGGACGAGTCGATTTTGAACTGGACTGACCTAACCCACAGACTTCTATCTCTGTTGACTGTTAGTTATTGTGTATTATAACTAAATAGTGAATGTAATAGAATAATAGATTATATAACAATAATAATATACAGAATATAATGCACAGTAATCATTCTGCAAACTGGCGCCATTTGAACTCCTGTCGTCCAAAATTCACAATCAGGCCAATTCCACCAAAAACACCCACAGCGCCATACACATCCACTTCACCATTATAAAACCTGTTCGTGTCATTCTGAGTCTGTGCATCGCTCAGATCCAGCTCTTCACGCATACTCCAGCCACCAGCCCATTTCCCATTGCGGGTGGCCCATACCGTGCTCTCGTCAAAGTCCATTCCAAGACCAAGTGTCTCCCCGACCGTAATCGGGCAGTCGTCCAGGAAGTCGCGACCGGAGAGCGAGTCCGCGATGTAGCGATGTCCGTCGTCGGAGTGTACTGCGATGCTTGCGCGGTGCCAGCCGGGCAGACGCGTGCTGGTTGGATACGGACCTGCGAGGAATCCGATCGCAAGCGCACACTTGTCTGGCCTTCCCTCGTGCGCGGTCAACGTGACCTCGAAGTAGATTTTCCTACGCTGTGCTCTGTTGTGGACAGCGTACATCGGCAGCGAAGTCGTCAGAGTGCAGTCTGTCTGGTTCGCGAAGCTGCGGATGCGTGTTGTGTTGTCTCTCAAATTTGAGCTGATCTCAATCATCTTCGGTGCTCTGCTCTTCAGTTTCCGCAGAAGCCCACTTCTCTTTTTCTTCTGTTGTCTGGAATCACCCTCAACATCATCGTCGTCTATTTGCGGAACAACCAACGTGAACATCCTCGATCCCCATTTCTTCGTCTGCTCGTCGCTCAGTACCTGCGGCTGCCATAGCGAGTTCCTCGCGCAAAACACCACCGCCCGCTCGTGTTCGTCGTCCGGCGCATGCGAGTACAGTGCGTCACGATACGCCTCAGGTGCGCTTTCGTACACTGGCGGAATGACTGTACTGGCAGCGGTGTATGCTGGACTGGGTTGTTCGCGATGCTGCTTTGGCTGCAGTTGCAGATGCGCCGGTGCTTCGGCTGAGTACAATGGCAGTTCTTCTTTGTCCATACTATATATACTATACTATACTATAATACTAATAGCGCTCATAATCAAGTCCATGGCTGAACACCACCTTGGCTTGATGACACAGCCTGCGCGTTCACGTACTCATCGACTCCGCCTCCCAAACTAAGAAGAACCTTATCACCTGTCTCTATTCTACTCCTACTCATCCTATTAATCTCCTAATCTACAATGTCAGTTTTTTCTAATTTTTTATTATTCTAATTTATACTAGCCAATTCCCGATGTTGCGCAAATCATGACTGCGCAGACTAATGATACAATTGCAAACAAAGAAAAAAACTTGTAATCCCATAAAATGCTCCAGTACCCATAAAACAAAACAACAATCACAAAGAGTGATATCTCTCCCCTGATCGCAGTTAGATATGCTTTGATTTTTTGTTAATAGTATACACGGCTAGCTCATCGCTAGCCGACTTCTGACACTCTCCTCATAAGCCAGTCTCATAGTGGTGGTATTCAGGGAACTTAAACAACTTAGCAACTCCAAAGAACAGAATGGAAAAAAAGCAATTTACTGCTTTCGGAACTCATTAAGTACAGGATAAATAGCCTAAATGATTAGCATATATCTTCAAAACTAGAAATTATCTAGAAAAAAATTACCTCAAACGCCTGATAGATTTCTTCTCTGACTTTTGCTCCTGTCAAGACAATCTTGCCAGAGACAAAAATCAGAAGAACAATCTTAGGCTTAACCATGCGGTAGATAAGTCCAGGGAACAACTCTGGCTCGTAAGACGAGAAGTGACCGTGAGAAAATGCAAGACCTTCCAAACGAATAGGGAATCGCACATCGCAAGATCCAACAATGTTCTGGATCTTGAATTCCATAAACTTGGCATTGAAACCAAGTTTCTGGATGATGCGCGCATACTTTCGACTTGCGAGCTTGGAGTCGTCCTCGGACTTTGCACCGGTAACGACCATCTTGCCAGAGGCAAAGATAAGGGCGGTGGTTTTGGGATCACGAATACGCATGATGACGGCAGCGAAACGCTTTAAAGAGACAGTTAACATACTGAAACAAGACAGTAGAGATACACAAGGATTGAAACCAAGTGCATACCTTTGGGTTGTATTCAGCATTGCGAGCATGCAATGCGATGGTCTTGAGGTCTAGACGGCACTCAAGGTTGACTGTGGCAACGATATTCTGTAAGGTAGGAATGATTCCAGATGTACTATTGATTCCAGTACCACCCATGGCGTTGCCAGAAGTAGCCACCGGAGTAGCGGGGGCGATGTCCATTGATGGCTTAACGTCGATGGACTGATCGTTGAGTCCCTGCTGCTCTGAGGGCGGAGTGATGTCTGAGACAGCCATGGGGTACGACAACGATGTCGGGGAGACAAAGGCCTTTGCCTGCGCGGCAGTGCGCGGAACAGCAAGGGACTCCATGATTGCGTGGTGATTTCTATGTCTTCTTCGAGTAGAACAAGCTAATGTCACCCGCAAGAAGATACGAAATTTGTGAAAAGGAAGAAAGCAGATTACCCAATTAGGCAAAAGAAAAACAAACAAAGAAAAAAATCAGCGTCTGCGTCCGGGACGAGCACGAGCGGGCGGCCGCAAATATATAAGGAGTAGGTTTAGGGTTTTTGTGAGTTGCCACAATACGCGTTAATCGAAATAGGATAATGAGCTAGTCCACATAGGGACTAGTGCAGAAGATCAAATGTTTAATTGATTTTCGCTTAATCTTTATCAATTGGATCTAGATTACGATTCTACAAAGTAGTATAGATTAGATATTAGATATAGTATGAAGTAGAATAGTATGATATTATAGTAATAGTATAATAATATAGAATAATATAGAATAGTAATGTAAGGAAGAATCTCGTGATTGAACTCAAGCCGCATTGGCGTCGTCACTGAGTCATCCTCCACAATCACAATCACTGTACAATCGCTGTACAGTTAACTACAGTTAGCTTAATACAATTAGCAATTAGTTAACTAAAGTCACTAATTGTCACTAATTGAACTGTCTACGGACACGATTAGTAATTACTAATTGTCCGTAATTGAACAGGGATGCAATAAATCAAGAAGCTTCCGTAAAACACCACTCATCACTGTGATCTATCTGGCATCAAATACACCTCCATCCACTCTACTCGTACTATACACAATCTCTAATGAAGGCTCATGCTCCATATAGTCCCAAAATGTGACCTCTCCGCCCTATCAATCGTCAGCCCACTATCTTTCACAATGTCCCCAATATCCAGATTCCGCCGGCATCCAAACTTCTTCGCATGTGCCTCTGGATTCCTATCCAGCATCCAATTCACAAACCTCCACGTCCCATGTCCATGCTCAAGTAAAATAATTCGTCCATCTGGCTTCAGCAGCTCCTGCATGTGCTGCAGCGCTTTGATCGGGTCCTGATACGAACACAGTGCAAGCGTCTCGAATATAACATCGTACTTCTTCGTTAACGGAAGCTCCTCAGTCTTTGCAACAACAAACTCAATAGACTCGTAGTCTGGGAATCGCGCTCTGAATTGCTTTTCTGTTTCTTTCATCATTCCCTCGGACGGATCCGTCATCGTCACCGATCTGATTGAGCCTGATAAATCAAGATATCTCACATTTCGCCCCGTTCCACAAGCTACTTCCAAAACATCTCCCTAAATCGTGAAAAACCGTGAGATAATCGTAAATAGACCATAGAATGACGGAAACATACCTCGAGTCTCTTCACGATATCTTTTCTCCAAAGAGACAAGAAGAACACTGTCTCATCAAAATCAATCAGCCTGTCATATGTCGGCGCCAATTTCTCATAGATCTCTGTGGTATCTTCTACTATCACACTTCCAACTCCAGAAATACTACCCACAGAATCATCAGCCTGCTGATCGGCCTGTGTTGTGGGTTCTGAGGAAGCCATGGGTTTATCAGATGATGACAAGCAGACTGAAACGAAACATCAGAAATGAGTTTCCTCGTGCGGCGACGCTGCACTCAACTCAGAACACCCCTTAATTGATTCATTTACACCCTATTACACCTTGAGCAGTCGTATTATTATATATAAAAATAATAGAAAATTCAATAAAAATAAAAATCTCTATCAATAGCAATTATTAATGTTTATGTGATTACTGGCATTGCTCTAGAGGCACACACCGTTGACATATATACAATTCAAGACTCCTCTGTCTCCTAAATACAAGAATATATTCCTCACCAAATCAAGAACCGCTTCTTCGGTTCGACTGGTAACTCCTCGCCCTCTAAATGAGCATGAATCGTCCAGGTCGTGCCTAGGTGCGATCTCTCCTCCTTATCAATCACAAGTCCACTCTGTCGCACAATATCCCCAATGTCCAAATTCCACCGACATCCAAAGACCTCCGCCCGAGGCGCGGCATTCTTATCCAAAATCCGATTGATAAAGTCCCATGTTCCGCGCCCGTGTTCGAGCAAAATTATTCGGCCTCCTGGCTTGAGAAGCTCTTGCATGTGCTTTAACGCCTCAACCGGATCCCGATACGAGCAGATTCCAAAGGTCTCATAGATGACATCGTACTTCTTTTCCAGAGGGAGATCCTCTGTTCTGGACACAATGAAGTTTGCAAACTGGTATTTTGGATAGTTGGTCTGGAATTTCTTCTCAGTTTCCTTCACCATCCCTTCAGCAGTATCCACAAACGTAATTGACGAGATCTTGCCTGGCAGATTCAGATACTTGACATTCCTCCCCGTTCCACAACCTACTTCCAACACGTCTCCCTAAATCACTCTGTTAAACATCCGCACAGTAAGCGTCAATACACAGCATTGTGAACATACCTGCAACTGCTTTGTGACATCCTTTCTCCAGAACGACAAAAACATAAACTGCTCGTCTCGGTTGATGATACTGTCATATCGCTCCGCCAAACCCTCATAAATCTCCTTGGTGTCCACAGGCTCAGCATCCTTGTACTCAGACTGATCAGACGCGACTCCATAAGTGAGATAGTAATAAGCACCTCCGACAAACAAGAGATACAACCCTGCAGAGACGATGATGAACTTTCGCTTCCGCATCTTCAGCTCGGTCGCGCTAATGTTGTACTTTCCAATTTCTCCAGTCTCTTCCTTAACGACAGCTTTCTCTGGCGGAATGAAGGTCTTTCGCGGGATCCTTCGTCGTTTTGGGTCCGGAGGAGGCAGCTGTGTTTTTGACGACGCATATCTCAGCCTCTGAAAGCACGCCTGAAAACACGCCTGCAGCGGTCTCTGTCGCACACTAAACACCAACGACATAGTCTCTCGTATATATATATAAATCACCCTTCCTGCTCTAAACAACTACCAGCAGACTCGCGATGTTCTCTAGTCTCCGGTGTTGAGTCCAGCTTTTCTTCAGACCATCACCTAACCCTATATTATTCAATTAAGGTTTTTGTGTCCAGGGGGTGGCCACACACAGAAAGCTCTTCTCTGCTCAGCTGAGCTGCTCCACTTCATGACTTTTGTTACTATCACCACAAAGGCCAACTCTCCGCAAGAAAGCATCTCTTTGTACCAAAGTATTTTAATTAAGAACAGTGAAGTTTTTCAAAGATGTCGTATTCGGATGTCAGATTGTTCATCCGTCCTATCTCGCGCGATGGTTGGTTTACCTTGTTTCAGTTTGCTGCTTGTCTGCTAGGAATATCACTAACCTGCTCTAGTTATGCGTGATGATATTGAGGACTTGTTCAAGGGCTATGGAAAACTCGTTGACGTTAAGCTCATGGCTGGATTTGTACGTTTTCTTTGAGTCTTGAGTACTTTACCATACTGACACCCTTTCAACAGGGATTCGTCGAGTTCGAGAACCCCCGTGATGCCCAGGACGCCGTGGCTGAATTCAGTACGTCTCCTTCTCTATTCGCTCTTATAGTATCTTTGCTTTAACACCCTTTAGACAACAAGGACTTCATGGGAGACCGCCTTCAGCTCGAGTTCGCCAAGCGTCGTCGTGAGCGTGAAGATCGTCGCGACAACCGCGACAACTTCCGCGATCGCGATTTCCGTGACCGTCCTGAGCGCCGTGAACCTCGTCGTCCTCGTCGTAGCGAATTTCGTGTACAGGTTTCAGATCTTCCTAGCGATTGCTCGTGGCAGGTACGATTGCTTTTAGCCCTCTCCTCTGTCTTTTAGGCCTCTCCGTCCGATTTCCCCTCGGTTGATCAGTAAAAGTTTGCGTGAAACAGCTCTCTCCTCTCTGATCATGTTGCAGAAGGAGATTGCTCGTCAAAATTATAAATAAATAAATGGTGAACGATGAACTCTCCGGTCTTCTGGTCTATTTGCGCTTCCAATGTCCTTCTCCCAATAGTTTTGTTTTGTGGATCCTTCCTTGTGTATTCTCATCTGGCGATCTCCTGTCCGTGGCTGCTTGTTTGTCCTTTTATTCTTCTTTCCTGGTGTCCGCTTTGATATCTTGTGTCCTTGTCGTGTGGTTGTCGTTTCGTGTCGTCGTGTCTTGTTCCCATTCCGTCCGTCTCTTGCTTGACTGTGTCGGTTTGTATTTATATTCTTTCTTCTCTTGCTCTTTTAACTATATTATCTGTTTCCGAGGATCCGTGTTTTTTTGTTTCGTTCGAGGCTTGAGATTATCTATTGGCGTATGATAATTCACAGAAGACCTAAAGTTGAAAAATCATATCCATCCGTGGCGCACCTTACCTATCATATCTTTGGGATTTACTTTCACGTTGGCGGTATTGACTCTTTTGTTACTGTTTAGGATCTTAAGGACTTTGCTCGTCGCGCTGATGTCGAAATCGTGTATGCTGATGTCTCGCGTGACCGTGACGGTACTGGGTATGTGATTCATTGCTGATGCACCATCAAGTGGATCCTATTTGCTAATGGGAATGAATTTTGCAGTGTCTTTGATGTGCAGCATCAGGGAGATCTTGATATTGTGATGGAGAAGCTCGCAAATGAGGAAATCAAGGGCACTCGCCCCACCCTTCGTGATGAGGTACGTCTCTTTACATTTTTACTCTGAGATAGTGTACTAATAGTATGCCAGGTTGTCGACATGTCTCGCGAAAGATCTCCTTCGCCCTATCGCCGCAGCTCTCCCCCTCCCCGCCGCTCTTATGGCGACCGTGGCGACCGGGGCGACCGTGGTGGTCGATACAACGACGACCGCGGATACCGCCGCCGTGACCGCTCGCGCTCTCCTCGTCGCGACTTCGGTGGCCGTCGTGATAGATACGATAGACGTGACCGTGGCGACCGTGGAGGCCGTGGCGACCGTGGCGACCGCGGAGATCGTGACGATCGTGGCGACCGCGGTGCTGCGCCTGCTGCCTCCGATGATGTTCCTCCTCCTCCCCCTCCCGTCGGTGATGACGGTGCTGCCACTGGAAACGGCGGTGAGTGGGCTGGTGACGAGAGAAGCGGCAACGGCGAAGGCGACGATGGCGCTGCTGGAGAGGACACTTGGTAGTCGTCTTTCGTTAGTCGAGCGAGGTTGGCTAGTTTGCTGTTGCTTTTTTGAGTGACGTGTGTAAGAAAAGTAAGGATCTCAGTCTCGCTTCGTTAGAGGCTCGGATTGTAGCTAAAAAAATCTCTTTTTTTATCTGTTTTTGTTTATTAATGTAAAGGTGGTTTGCTCTTTGCTCTTTTCTGTCTTGTTTTTTGTTTTGTTGTCGTTTAATGTATTTCTGTGTGCTACCGTTCTTCACCTTTTGCTTATTACAAACGAGTTTGATCACCCGTTCTGTAATTTTAAAAAAATACACTATTTGACTTTACCTTACCTCACTACTTCGTTCTGACATAAAATGCTAAATGAGCATACTGTATAAAAAGAATCAAAGGATTTTGATAGATGGTGTCATCATATTATTACCACTGCTCAGATTCTCTCGGGAGCAATACGACCAAAACAGAAGAGATACAAAGCCATGTAAATCACGGCCTATATACCACACAAAAAAAAGATAAGTAACACACTATGCAACGATTACACAAATAAGAAAGCAAAGTAAAAAAACAATCTAGAAACACGATATTTAATAACACAAATAAGGAACGGCAATAGAGCACGAAACTTCGCACCAATGAAAAATCGAAACTATAATGGAAAAACAAAAAAACAATTACCCATGAATTAATGAAAGTGATACTCCCCTTCTCCTAAAACGAGAAAAACGCTAATAGACACATGAAATCAGATGTGAAAAATACACAGGAAACAAGGACCGACCAAGAAAAACCAAATGAGTGCCATATAAACAAAACCCACGCAACCGGGACCAGCGTTGATAAAAAGAGCAAATCCAACCAATCAAAAAAGATTTACCAAAGCCTGTAAATGAGCGAGATCGTTGCCGAATGAGATGCAGCGAAGGTGACAAACGAACAAGTGCAAAATCGACAAAACTAAAAAATGCACAGAAGGCTCGCCTAGGTAGTATCAAAATGCTAAAGAATACCGCTAAGGCAGCGCATCAAGACTGCTAAGACAGACTGCTGTTATGCTGAGAAAATAAGGAATGTGACGAGAATATGCAAAAAATAAAAGCAGCGCTGAATACAGCACAAGAAACTCGAAAAACGATTAATTAAAAGGGCTAGATGAGACCGTTGGCAAACAAATCTTTTGAATGATAAATGTTGAATGCACTTACTACTTTTTCAGGGCAGGAGACAGAATGCAAAGAATGAATATCAAACAATAAAGGTGAGTGAGGAGGAACGAACGGACAAAGGGAAGAGGTGACACTGTGCTAAAGGATGAGACAACATCCAGCTGACTGTCGCTGACCGACTAGGAGACTGGCTCGGGTTGCGGCTTCGAATACATTATCGACGTTTTCACCAGTAAGAGCCGAACATTCCAAGTATTTCCGAGCACCGATTTGACGCGCTACAAGTTCAGCCTAGAGATGTAAGTTAGTAAATAGAGTCGAAAGAGGTAAGTAAAGACAGAGACAACAGACTTCTTGAGGGCTCACGAAATGCTGACTCCGGCGGCGGATTTCTTCGATGGCGTGAGGATCTTGACGCAGGTCTTTCTTGAGTCCTACAAGGATGATGGGGATACCCGGGCAAATTTCATTGATTTCAGTGATCCACTATGCATGGGTTAGCATAAGTACGAAGGAGTCAGAATCAGAAAATGCGTACTTTTGTAGAGACGTTCTCCAATGAGTCCGGTGTATCGACAGCAAATCCAATTAGTATGACATGAGCTCTGGAGTAGGAGAGAGGCCGTAATCGCTGTTGAGGTCAGTTAGATGAATAAATGAGAGGATTGGGTCGATTAATACCTCATATTCTTCTTGACCTCTGCATACAATTATTTAGTCAGTACTATATAAGAAAGGATAAGAGATGTAAACATTTGAAGACTCACGCAGTATCCCATAAGGCAAGTTGCACAGATTTTCCATCGACCTGGTTACGACGTTAGTTAGGCACTCAGTATGCGCTATCTAACAAATCGGACGAACCCGGCAATCAGTGACATAAGTCTCGAACACGGTTGGCAGCTGAATAGTGTTGTTAATAATTGCAACTGTCAGATAATGTAGACTGATCTGCGTACATGTTCCTATTAGTCAGAAGGGTCAGTATGAGAAAAGAGCAGAAAGGCTATGGGAGATAGCAGACTATCATGTGCCAGTAAGCAAGGCTGCGTTGCACAAGACAAGGACGCAACCGCTGACAGCGCGCTCGACAGAAAGATGAAAAGGAATACCTTTGGGAATTCACCAAGCGTGAATACACTCAGAAGAGAGGTTTTTCCGCAAGATCCATCGCCGACGATGACGAGTTTTCTGGAGCGGAACTGGTTAGCCAAAACAAAGCGCTGGACAGTGTCAACTGGCATTGACAACACTCACCGGCGGATGGCGTCACGGGACGACATTAGAAAACAGCCAAAGAAGCAGAAAAAGACACGGTAGTGCTTGAAAAGGGCAAACTGAGGAAGGAAAGAAGAGAAAAAAAGGGAAGAAGACTAAGAAGAGTGCGCGATGAAGAAGTTGATGCTCTTTGTGAACACTGAGCGTTTCGCGGATAGCGGCCGTTAGCGGATTCAGGCACTGACTGCGCTGAGCTCAGCTGCGCGTGCTGGACAGAAACTTAAATCGGCGTTTGCAATTCGAAAATGCATTTTGATCAAGCGTCAATTTAGGATTTAAGTAGATTACATAAGATCGCATTTTGCAAGGCACACCGATCTGATCTGATATTGCGTTTCAGCCGCTGTTTTGCTCTGCGAAGGCTACGTAAACGAGAAATAGTAAACAACTGCAATTGCTTTCAAAATACTCGCATTATTTTACTTAAATGTCACTCGTAAAATACGCATAATTATGATTCAAAAAAGAATCAATTAGTTCATTGAATCAGGACCGCACAATCGAAGAATCAACTCTGCGATCTTCGCCGCGTCTTGAGAATCAAATCCCCTGGAATCAACTATATCACGCTCTTTTTCTTTTCTGTTGTAGGCTCTATCGCGCAAACTTCAATAATAACAACAACTGGACATCTCCAGCAATCAAGCTGTTTACCATCGTCCGCCATCGTTGCCGCCGTAGCCTCCCTGACCGCCGAATCCTCCGGGACCACCGGGGCCACCAGGACCGCCGTGATGACCACCGTGGTGGTGTCCCTCACCACCGAATCCTCCAGGGCCACCGGGACCGCCAAAGCCACCCTGCTGGCCACCAAACTCTCCACCCTGGGGACCACCGTATCCACCCTGAGGACCACCGTATCCGCCTTGAGGACCGCCGTATCCACCCTCGTTGCCGCCGTATCCGGCCTGGGGACCGCCAAACTGGCCACCCTGCTGACCATCAAACTCGCCGTCGGGGCCATCGCGACGGCCGTGCTGGCCGAATCCGCCGTGCTGGCCACCGTGCTGGTTATTGTTATGTCCGCTGAATTTGTCCGAGATGAACTCAGTCAAACCGGCACCAGCGACTGCACCACCGATGGTTCCAAGGGTGCCATGTCCAGAGCTGCCACCGACCTTGTGTCCAAGAACACCGCCGGCAATGGCTCCAATGAGATCAGTTCCGAGACCACGCTCACCGCTCTGGCCCTGCTGCTGCTGGTTCTGATCGTAGTTCCGGTTTCCCTCCTGGGGCTGGTAGCCCTGATTGTTACCGTAAAAGTCGTTGTTTGACATTGTGAATAGAGAAGTGAGTGAGTAGATTGACAAAAGCTGATGCAATTGAGCGATGGAGAAGAAGGAGGAGAGTATGTGATACTAGGAGGCGAGCGCTGCTATTTAAGTTGTTTCTCCCCTGGCGCGTCCTTCGCTCAAAACAGTCTCGGCCGCGTCAACCGTCCACTCCTGCACAGCCGCCGATTCAGTGCCTTGCTCAGCCACTAAGCCCTGTGCGGCCGTGGCTGAGTATGGCTACGCCGCAACACGCACAATTTAAACGTTTACACCACGTACCCTGGCTCCTTCTAGAACCCGCACCGCACACCCGCTGCGCCTTTCTTTAGTTTACTTCATTCCTGATACAGTAATATTTACATCTATCCTGCCTGACAATAGCAGCCCGCCTGCTTAGTCTATCGTACATCTCGTAGCAACGCTCTTCTTTACTCATCACTCGTCCTGATATTGACGCCCGCCGCGTACGTTCACCTCCTCGCGTCCGAGACTCCGCTGGACACAGCACCCTAGCACATCGCACACCTCGTGCACTATCTCCCACTTGCTCGACCGCAGCGCTCCAATTACTATCCGCAGCAGCCCAACGGTCTGACTCTTTCCCCGCAGCGCCCCCAGATCCCGCGCAGTGGCTGCCGCACACATCCGCTCAAGAAATGCCCGCCCATCCTCAGCTGGCGCAATCGCGTTCTCCGTCTCTTCGTCTGTAAACTCGGCAGGCCGCTGTCCATTCACTGCCGCCGCTCGATCGCGCTCACCAAGCGCATTCGACTCCGGTCCTTCCAGACAGTATCCATACGACCACATCACCATCGCTGCATGTGCAAGAATATACGGCCGGTGGACAAACGCGTCATGCCCTGCTACGTACCCTTCTCCCTGATAGTACGAACCCAGATCACCCACCACCAGCGCTTCATATAGTCCGCGTGCTGCATGATATGCAGCATCCGGAGCACGCTCTGAGATAGCCCAGTCTGTCATCCTTCTCTTTGACGCTGTAAAGTCTTGAAATCGTGTGGGCCGTCCCATAACCCGGTGAACTCCGCAGAATATTTCCAAATCATAAATCGACACTCGCATCGATATATGTGCCATATGCCACATGGGTGGCACAAGTCTCTGCAAATGCGACCCATCTTCTGAGTGCTGTGTCTGCTGCTTCATACCACCGCTACTGCCACTGCTGTTGCCATTGCTCACCGCATTAGATCCGTCGTCGTTACTATTAATGCTGCCTGTCCCGTTCTCAACCTCAAGCAATGGGTACCGTCTATCATAGTCTGCTTTCCAATAGTCCAGCGCCGGCGCTAGTGTCGTCCGCCACGTATCTCGAAATGCACCCCATCCTAGCGATGATATCTGTAAATCCAACTGCTCCATCTGATATGATAGTGACATCAATCCACACAAAAGCACCACACTACCAAAGCGACCTGTCGCAACTGACTGCTGGTTTAGAAGCTTCTTTAGCGCCTTTAAGAACGGCATCGTAGGCGTCCGTATAACATGACTGCGGTCTCCAGGAGTCGACTCCCATGCACTGTCATCGCATGGAAGAGACAGCCGAACCTCATGCGTCGATAGAACAATCGAATGTGCAAACAGCGCAGAGTGACACACATCCAAAATAAACGCCATGAACGCCGCCCGTTTTGCCATCTCTGCATCTATCCATCGCTTCCAGATCTCAGAACTCCCATCAATTGCATTACTACCCGATCGATCAGCCGTTGCCCCTGGCGATGATGTTGGAGGCCCAATCAATGTCGAGCCGCGTCTAATTAACTGCAGCGTAGTCGCGTGGTGTATATGTGCCCGCTCATGCAACTTTCTTGTTGACATTGTCTTTTCGTACGCCTCCAAAAATAATAAACTTTGTATAATCCAAATTTTTGCCGGAGGATGAAATCCAGGGCTACCAAAAATAACCCATCGAAGATGTTCAGCTATACTCAAAGACAGCTCATGTGCTCCTCCATAATGAGCTCCAATCATTATTATACTCCATAGAAGCGGTCCTGGTGTCGAGTCGGCTTCAAATGTTGGCCGATGTAGAACTGGAAACTGGAAATGGAACCTATCCCAAAATAAATGGATATATCTATGAATGGCGTCAAGTTCCATGTCAGGATGCGATTCAAGTGATGGAATTAAGCCTAGAATATCCAACCGCTTAGTCTCAGACATTGACCTCGCTTGAGGAGGAGTGGGCGGTGTCAAGAGATTCGGTAAATCCATCGGCGATTCAAATGCAGAGTAAAAGCTTGTTGGCAAAAAAAGATCACGGGCGTTTGAGAGCATTCCGTCCGAAAAAAGCCAGTTGATCAAGTCAGTAGTGTTTGAAGGCGAAGCACGGGATGCCGATTGTCCCGTAACTGGCGGTTGCGTGCTGTGCGGGCTAACACCAAGCGGTGAATTGGTGCTTGCAGCTGAAGGAGGCAGCATTGCTTGCTGCTGCTGTAGATGTGGAGACGACGGCTGAGCTGTCAAAAGGGGATCGGAGAAGTTGGGCGAGACTATTGAAGGAAACCGTGGACTCATTGCAGTAGGCTGCCCTCCATTGATCATCGTCGAAGCAGCCGGGGGTAGCTGCGTTGGAGCATACAGCGAAGGATTCATTAAGGGAGGTAACTGATGCTGAGTTCGATTCTGCGCAAGAGTACTTGGAATATTAGAGTATCGCTGTTTGCCCACGGAATCATCGTTTGCGACAGGAGGTAGAATATTGACACTCTCCCCGTTCAACAGCTGCTGCTCATGAGATGGTTCAATGCCATTGTCAACTTGCGATGACACATGGTAAGAGTCAGGTTCATTACATTCGTTTCGCCGACGATGTCTCTCAATATGTCGTACTCGTAAGTCTTCGCGCACGAATGACTTTGTGCAATGTGGCCAGGAGCATTTAAATATTTCTTTGGGAGCATCTGTTCAGCGAAGTTTAGCGCAAGTCTTTTCTCTTATATGATAGAAACAGTTAACTCACGATTAAGCTGATGCCTGGACAGATGTTCAGAGCGTGTGAACTTCTTTCCACAGCCCGGAGCATCGCACTCGTACTGCTTCTCTAAACCCTTCCTCGACCGTCGGCGTTTTCTAGAGGACCCCATAGCTGTTGCATTTGGGTCCAGGTCCCTTTCAGCACCAATAGAATCTTCCATATCCGAGTAAGTCTCTACACTGACGCTATGGTCTCTGCTGCCTCTCGACGTAGCGACGCTGGTACGCTTTCCACCTGGATAGATAATGCTGCTCTCGCTGTTGGCAACTGTCTGCGCAGCCAGATACGGACCCGTAGACGCAGTGCCGTACTGAGGCAGCATATGCTGCGATAGCGGCTTTGTAGGCTGCGTGTCCATCAAAAACCAAGCTGACGTAAAGGGTGCTCGACACCAGCCGATATCTTTTGCTGTCTCTGGCTAGCGATCTCAATACTGTGGAGACTCCACATCGCCTTCGTGGGGGACACACCACACGCACGTGACCGCACGTTCCGCTCCTACCAGGAACACTCGCTACATAGACAAATGGTGAATGAATGAGCTTTTACTATGAATGTATGAACGGACAGAGAATTACGCGATTGATATAATGTACATTATTAAATACCGATGAATCCTCTGATGATAGCCAGTTCATCTAAAATACTCCCCCCGACTGAGTCCCGTCCAACCCACAAATGCACCAGTAACCGCACAACTATCCGTCGACTCAGCACCGTAGCTCCCATCAGCGCAATCGCCTTCAAATGTCCGCACATCAGTACTATATTCAGCGCTTCAACCGTACTAACATTAACAGCCCATCCTATAGCCTTGGCGGCTGCGGGAATATCGTACGTCCAGATGACCATAAGCATCGGGAACATCTTTGTGGCAGACGAAATCAGCAATGCAATCGTTACTATGTTTGGGTCATACGCTGAACTTCTATCGGCTGAGCTCGGCGAAGACGTGATGAATCTAGCAAAGAATCTCAAGACGATATGTGTCACCAGTGTTTCTGTAATACAATATGCGAGGAAGAAGAGGTATTGGGCCAACACTGAAAACTGTAGCACCTTGTTTTCAGTCTCGGCAGCTTCGCCTGCTGTATCTTCCTGTAGTGATTCTTTTTCAACTCGTGCCCATGTTAGATATACGTCAAAAAGTGTAATCAAGAGAAATATTCTTCGCACTGTCGAGTGTAAATGTGGAGATATCGCAAGCCGGTTGAAAGCCAAGTGACGATACACCTGGGGTTTGATAAGCACCAGATCAATGAATATCAGTACGCTATCATGTTCAATGTATTTATCGGCAAATTTGTTGCAATTCGGACAGGCTGTAAGCCGAATATTATTTGATGAGTATTCTGTGTACAATGAGGTTACCGGATGGGCACATTCAATGCACATCATCGTTCCTGACAGTATTCACTTTATAATTCACTGTCAGATATATTTCAAAGCTGCTGCAAAAAATAACCTACTCACATAAACTCGTAGAATAGTCTTTATGTAGTTATCACCGCTCGCATTATGATTGTTTGGTGGTGTAGTTCTTGCGCAGGCTGTTCATGAACTACGAACTGCGAACCTGGTCAATCAGTGGGGAGCGTCGGTCGACCCCTGAATTTACTTAACCTCCGGGACCGCGACCGCGTCAACACTCTAACCAGCATGCAAATCAATTGCTAGAATCGGCACCAAGACACTCGCTCCAATATTGTTGCCATTAATATATCTCGTAGGAGCCCGGTAGGAGTCCACTATGACACTACCTCCTGAGCCTCCGCAAAATATCGCGGCGCGAAGACAAGTCGTATTTTCCGTTTGGGTAAGCACTTGTGAACACGCGCATGCTGTTTGATTCAGGGCCATCTTATCTAATTATTATCTTTCCAGGCTATTTTGGTATTTATTGGAATACCACTGTGGTATCAAACTACAGCAATCCACAGGACATCATTACCACTACAAGAAATTTCGAACCTACAATCACAACTGGATAATGACCTTGGTCTTGCAGACAACGCGATCAAAGTGTCCATTTTGCTAGATTCGTCATGTGGAGATTCTAATACCGCTTTATTAGCAAATGAGAAACTTGCTCAGCTTCTACTACTGGAAGGTCACAGTCACTTCTTTTCGCTAAACATTTGGACAAGCGAGTATGGAGAGGTAGACACGCAAGTCAAAGTTGGATACGAAGCTACCTGTATTTATTCAGCGCGAAATCCGCTGCCGAAGTCGAAAGTGTCAAGATCAGGGCATATTTCTATTTTTCTTCCTGAGTACGGAGACCGTACAGACTATATAGTCTCCGGGATCGAGTCTGTATTTCAAAGTGATATGCTGTATTTTAATCGACATAGCCTGGGTTCCAAAGAACAAGCGACAGCCTCGATTCTTAGCAAAGGGCCGCCTTACTCAGATAGAATTCATTTATCCTTCACTTTGCTTGTTGCATATGGACGGGAATCATATATGAAGCTTTCATCTAGCGTTGAGGAGATGCTCGTACCAAGTGCGCAACGCGCTTGGCGTCAACAAATCGAAGCTCTAATTTACAGCTTGGAAACCAGCGAACTGAACAGATATATATCTTCAATTACATTTGATTCTGACATTACATTTCAGTATGTCTCTGAAAGTGAGAAAGAATTGTTGGATAGTAACTTTCTCAATTCTCATCAGCTGTCATCATTAATGGACTCTTTTGATCTACAGCCTGTCACAATTTTCAATTCTCAGAAGCTGTCAGACATTCGTGTTTTGCAGTTTGCTTACTTTTTCTCACCTTCGACAAAGAATGGGCAGTCCTCAACGGGTCGCCCTCTAAGTTTTACCATTGCAAACCACGGAGGTGTTGTGATTTCCTCCGAATTCGACACGGAGACGGCTGTGAAAATATTTGGCAAACAAATTGACAAGCTGATTTCACCAGTGTCATTTGTTGTTGAAGAGTCCGACGTAACCAGCAAGCTTATCCCGCTGCGCCATGAGTTTTCGCGGATAGCAACAATTACAAATTTACGATCCGCTAGTGAAGCTCTTTCATCTCTAGCCCATCTTGTTACGTCTTTGAGAGAAATGGCAGTTCCAAGTTTAGTTCGCGATTTAGTAGATGTTTCAATTGCTGAGTGGCATAGATCTGTGCTTATTCTAGCATATGCCAGTGGGAAATCGTTAGACAAAGTCAGCGAACAGATTGGTTTACGCCATGCAGCATCAGCGGCGTGGTTTGCAAAGCAGGCTGTGTTTGATAAGGATATGATGCTGAATATGTTTGTGCCTTTTGAGCACAAGGTTGCTGTTTACCTGCCCCTGTTAGGTCCTGTGTTTGTTCCGCTTTTTGTCGGACTGCGTAGAGTACTGAAGGAGGGACGGAAATAGATGCTTAGACATCACCAGTGTATACTTAATGCTTCTACAAGCGTATAATATAAGATAAACGTGAGTAATTTCCATTCATGAAAAACAGATAATTTAAGGCCAGCACCTACGAATCTGCTTACAGAATGGTAACAATTATCGCTCAAATAGAGCATATCATTCCGCACATTAGACTGCACTCCATCGCAGCACTTCTTGACGCCAAATCTAATAATTCATCTGCTTCCAACGCATTACAAATATTCATACTCCCCCAAGAGTGAATTACCATTCCACATGTACACACTGACCATAACTAGCTCATTGCCCGCTTTACTCATGACGTTACATGTAATCCGTGATTTTGTGTTTCCATCGTCTTCCCATGCATCTAATACTGCCAATTTCTGATCGCTGATATAACATAAGTAGCCAACTACAGCGTCTAATTCAGCATCTTTGCGCACAGAAGGAGTGACGCAAACCTGCCCTGGTCCAAATCGAGGTCGAAACAGCGTATGACCCATCAGCACATAGTCAGCATGGGTCCGCTTCTCGATGATACCACCTAACAAATCATCAAGCACCAAATTATACTGCTCGGGTATGAAAATAGGTACCAAGAGACAGTCATCTTCATTATACATTGCAGGTGTTAACGGGGTATTGTGTGAGGTATCATTGAAGTTAACAGATGATACAGCGGATTCAGGAGAGTTCCCATTTGATGACAGGGTCGAAACAGTCAGCATTTTGCAATTATTGTATTGCAGGATCAAAATAAAAGTCCTAAAACAAACAGATCTCGAGTGGCGTGTGGAGATCGAATCTGCAGCTAATATGGTAGTTGTGTTGGCTGCTGCTCTTCGCGCGCCGACACGATCTGAGGTGCATGTGGGCAGAGTTACCCGGATTGAATTAAGGCCCCGAATTTTTAAAGTTCGCTCTGGCGTCGCGCCGCACTTTTCTCCCAACTTTTTTTTACTGCTCGTATGTCAGTTTCTGTTTGCCCAAAATCATACCTTTCCTTCTTGATTTTGTATTGCTCTCATAGCAGTTCTATTTTTGTTTATATTTCTTATAAAATATTTTTGCTGCATCATGTCTGGCTCAGATTCAAAAACTGCAGACAACGATGGTCTGTCTTTCAGTGAGCGCCACTACTTCTCTTCGTATGATCACTTTGGAATCCATGAGGAAATGCTCAAAGACGAGACACGCACTTTGTCATACAGAAACGCTATCTATCAGAACAGCCACATGCTTCGTGGCAAGATTGTCCTTGATGTTGGATGCGGTACTGGAATCCTGTCTATGTTTGCTGCTCGTGCCGGAGCAAAGCATGTCATTGGAGTGCGTAAAATGTACCGTTTTCTATCGAGCTGCAAACTGCTAACACAATCTGCTTTTAGGTTGATATGTCAACCATCATTGACATGGCAAAGAAAATCGTTGAGATCAATGGCCTTTCAGATAAGATTACTCTCTTGAAGGGTAAAATGGAAGAGGTTGAGTTACCGTTTCCCAAGGTTGATATTATTATTTCAGAGTGGATGGGATACTTCCTCTTGTACGAGTCCATGCTTGACACGGTCTTGCTGGCTAGAGACAAATATCTTGCTCCTGACGGATTAATCTTCCCGGATAAGGCTACCATCCATATTGCCGGTATCGAAGACGGCGAGTATAAAGAGGAGAAAATAGGATGTACGACCTCTCCTTGTTTGCCTTCACTCCTCATATATTAATCATTCATCTGCATAGTTTGGAACGATGTATACGGATTTAATTACACCCCTTTCCAGTCTATTGCTTTGACTGAACCTCTGGTTGATACTGTTAACATGAAAGCTGTCGTTACCGACCAAAGTACGCTTTTGTCCCTGGACCTCTATACTTGTACCAAAGAGGATCTTGCGTTCTCTTCTGAGTTCCAAATTCGTGCTCGACGAAATGACTTTGTTCATGCATTCATTGCCTGGTTTGACATTGAATTCTCTAAGTGCCACAAGCCCATCAAGTTTTCTACTGGACCCCACGCAAAGTATACGCACTGGAAGCAAACTGTGTTCTATACCAGCGAGACGTTAACCATCAACGTAAGTTCTACTCCGCTTTGATGTATGATATATTGCTGACTCATATTGACATTATAGTACGGAGAGACAATTACAGGAAGATTAATCAGCACACCCAACGATAAGAATCCTCGTGATTTGGATATTAAAATCGACTACAAGTTTGAGCCTGAAGGAAAAGATGAGGATACTACATCAAGAGCCGTCGAGGGCCATTGCGAGTACAGGATGTGCTAATTTGCGCACTACTGCTTATAACTGCGAGATGTGCCTTTATCATCAGCCAGCTTGTATAGTAAGAGAAAAGTTTATAGAAACGTAAGCGACTAACCCATAGACTATGGGGATTTCTAAAGCGTAACGGTGCTACTTTGTTCTATCGTAATATTTTGAGTGAGCTATAGAATGATTTCAACAATAATGGCTTGGAATATTCTTCACATCTATATTACAATATTTAATGATCTATTTTCGTTTGCATCTATCTACCATCTAATCTACTAGGTAAACCCAACATCCCCGCCTTTAATCCGAGGATTCCAATGCAGCATCTAGCACACCTACTATCCTTCCAATAATCTGATCTCCATCTATTCCATCAGGAAGTGCCCCTTCTCTATAGAAAACTCCCATGTTAAGTTTGTTATGCACCAAAGCGAGCTCAACGTCTAGATTGAGACTGACCGCACTTCTCACTGAATTTGCCTCCACAAGTTTCTCCAGGCTACCGCAATTGAAGCAATGATTTGGAATCTTGTCAATAGATGGGCGAAACATGCCAAATTCTTCACTATCAACGTCCACTCCCTCTAGAATGTTAACCACGCAATCAGTCGCATACTGTGTCCACCGATTAATCTGCCATAAAGGTGTCTGTGATCGGAAATCTCTACCTACCTCACCCAAAAACAGCTGAATGCTTTTTGCAGTTGTGATGAGAGAGTTAATCTGCACATCGGCCACCAGCGGGTGAATATTAACTGTGGGAAACGCAAGATCTGTTATGCCTTCACAATCAATAGTTCTTCCGGAATTGTACATTCCAAACGCAACCTTTTTCATTGGCACTCGCAGTACATGCAAGTTATATACCAAGGAGAAGGCCGCTAGAAGTAGAGAGTGGCTCGATACTCCATTTTTTCTGGCAAAATATGGAATTCTATAAGCGTGCTCCATGCAGTCAAATCTGATATACTCCTGACGCACACTATCTAGTTGAGAGACTGTCCCAGATTTGATGTCTGATAACCATTCAGTCCAAAACTCCCGGTCATCAGTTTTGCGAGAAGTCGCTTGTTCAATGAAATAATTCCGAGACTGCTCGGAAAACTTCTGAATTCTAATACCATCATAAAGACAGGCTAGATTTGAAATTAGAAACTTCAAGGCCCACGCATCATACAAGGAGTGATGTATCGTAAGATAAATCTTAGATTGATCACCTATTTCAAGATGAAGCTTTGCCGGTACTAAGCCTACAGCTGTGTCAATTTCCGGATCAAAACTATCGTTTGCAGAAAACGAGAGATCTGCGTATTTCGTTTTCAGAATCAACTGCAAGAGAGGATGATCCTCCGAGTCACACGCCACGAATGTGGTACGTAAGATAGGAAATTCATTTACCAGCTGTTTCCACGCGGTAGCTAGTTTAGTTGCATCCAATATCTTAGAGCTTTCAAAGCAAAACGTAGGGAAAAAAACAGATTTGTTGGATTCTTGCCATCCAGAGATCATGTAGTCTTGTCCCGCAGTAGCAGGAAAAACCTTTTCAATCATTTCACGATTAGGAAGATGAGAAACTTCACTGATTTCGTCCAGATAGCCCCAATATCCATCTCTCGCGGCCAAATAGTTAACAGAGGGTGCGACAACTAAAGCCTTTGAATGTAGATGCCGTGACATTAAACGAATCGTCTCGTATTTAATTATTTCATTCACGCTTAAAAATAAAACTTTTTCTCGCAGCATATTCGAAACGTGAATGCAGCTGATGGAATCTAAACCCATTTCATATATGCTTTGGTCTTTCGAAATTTCATCTCCGTTCATGCCTGATACCACTGACAGAATATCTCGCAGTCTAGCTTCAGTACTATCCCATGCATCAGATGACGACTTATAATCACAATGATAGGTTGCTAGCAAAGAAGAATCTAAGCACTCAAAGTAGCTTAGTAAAGATTTGCTATTTTCAATACAGAGATTGCTTAACTCTGAAGAAATTGGAATCAAATAAGAAGGAATTTCTCTACTCGACAGAATGCTTCGAAGTGATGAGAAAAGCGTAGCAATATCGCAAGCATTGCTTAGAGTCTTCAGCTGAACAAATGAAACCAATTTTGACTCCACAATCAGTGTGTTAGCGCCAAGAATATCTGATGACATGCTGCATATAATCTCCGATATTGCAGCGGCGTCAATATTCACCCAATCTAGCGAAAGTATGTCTCCTACTCTTCCGTACAGCTCAATTTTAGCCTGACTCAGTATTCTGGCTCGCAAACTTGTTCTGACAAGTACCTGCCACGATATTAGTACGGCATCACAAAAATCAAGAAAACTTCATAGGATAAGCTCACATTTGAATTCTCTTCGACGATTGCAAGTTCGCCGACGCATCCAACTGGCACCACCCTGCCATCCTTATCAACTACAGTAATCTTTATTAAAGTTAGTTAACAGATTAACCACTGAAAGAACAACCGCCATACCATAGCTGCTCTCTTATGAGCTTCTATCAGTTGCATAATCTCTGGACTCAAGAAATCAGGCATGTCTTGTGATATATCAATAACGGATAACAAAGTCGGATCAAATGTTTTAAAAGTGCGCCAGGCTCCGGCATCATTCACCTCTGATTTGAAATAGTTGGAACAAGCACTATCCGATATCATATTAACCAGAATCATATCTAGCTGAGAGATAATAACATGTACATCCGCAGCAGAAATATCAGATGACTGACCGGCAATGTTCCATCTCAGCTTGCTCGGTGACTGCTCACACTCAACAGCAATGGAATACTAAAAATGCTTTAGCATTACACCGAACTAGATATTAAGAACTTAACAGAATATTACCTCTACAGCCGATGTGCTGCCTATAGACTCCCACAGTTCACCCGCAGTACCCGTATACTTCTGGAATATAAATACTGTATCAAACAGTCGGTGACCATGTGAGGCAGCTTTGAAAATACTGACTAGAGGTGCATACTGGTGATCGCGAGCTAAATTGAAATAGTTTTGCACTTGCACTAACATCGATGCAAACGATCCACCAACTTGAACTCGAGTCGGGACTGTGATCATACTTGGAAACTGAACTTTTTCTTCTTCTTGGGTTGATCTGCCAGATAAAACAGAACCAAAAGCAACATCTTGCACGCCAACATACTGTGAAAGCAGAATACCCCAGCAGACTTGAGAAATAGTCTGAAGTGTTGTGTTATTGCATTTTGCAAAATCAATGCAATCAGTCAAAGATACTTTACTATCTAAAGATGCTCGATTCATGCGATCAGACAGATTAGATTGTTTGCTGGCATTTTGCAACAATTTTGGAAATTGTTTCGCCTCGTATCCAGAAAATAATGCTGACCAAAATTTAAGGCTTCCTTGATTAAGAGACTCTTTAATTATCCTAGATAGTAAAGGCACAAAGGACGGCCTGTTGATCTCAAAACCTGAATAGTATACAGCTTGAATCTATAATACTAGTTAGTTCTCAGTTCGCCACCGCAAAAGTACAGTCATGCTCATACATCATCAAGAAACAAGCCCAGAGAATGGCCATCGTACAAGGCGTGAGAAATGGTCAGAACTAAAGCCTTTCGACTGTGTGACTCTACATAGCACGCAGCAATCGGAGGTCTTGAAAAATGATCAATCTCAAAGGATTGTATATGACAGATTTCCCTCAACGATCTGTCCCAGTCTTCATCATTGATGTACCTATTCGACCATGGAAGAGCAATGTCCAGCAGCACAGCTATGCCGAAATGAGAAGATGAATTTGGGATGACGCCGTCCAGCTTTACAAACATGCTGCGATATATGCTGTTACCTCTCAAAACTTTCTCAAATGCGTGTCGCAATCGTTTGACATCAGTTGAAGAGCTTAAAAGTAAAATATTCTGTAAAATTCTTGTTAATCCATACTTTTTATCTTTTGGTTTGAAACTTTGGTAACTTACACTGTTGACGTAAAGCTCATTGGCTGAATTTATAGCCTGTGCAATGATACCATCTTGAAGTGGCGTGCAGTAGTAGACATCTTCAACATTGGCAAGAGCCCCAATATCACCAATCATACTTCTGACTGAAACATCACTGAAAGAGATTTTCAAATCGCTATCGGATACTGATTCAGATCGAGACAGCCACTGCGCCATAGATACACAAGTTGGATGCTTCAGTATGATACTCAGAGGAATCGAAATCCCTCGTTTCTTTAAAGCGGCTGACAATTTAATGCCATCAATACTATCCAGACCATAGTTAAAGATAGTCTTTCGGATGTCGATCTGGTCATAATCTATATTCGCAATTATTGAAATTTCTTCTCTAATAGTCACCAATGTAGACTCGCTATACCGATTGTCCGGGATTGTCTCGTTAATGATTCCCAAATTGCCGTTCGGAAGATCGGTGTTAGCTTGCGAAACATAAGATGCCGATCCAAGCAATAGCCGATCGACATCTAGAGAAGCATTTGAATCATTAGTCATATTGTTAAGTATCAACTGTAAGAGCGACTGAAATTCATTTGCACGCTCCAGTGAGATATAGCGATTCAGAAATCCAATCCTTAATTCGATTTTATCATCTCTAGCCGACACTTCGAAAGATAAGGGGTACTATATCATATCAGCAAAGTCAACGTTGAGCTATATCGAATTATTTTAGTGTGAACTCATTTACCTCTGTCGTATATTCATCCACAGACTCATCAATCCAAAGCGCATCCTGAAACTCAGGAGTCTGAGCTCCTTGAAATACAAATATTGAGTCGAATAAATTGAGATTAGCTGGCGCCCCGATCCATCTTCGAATTTGCCGAAGGGGGACATGTGAATATGCCACCAGAGTAGACGAGTACTCTTGCAATATATTTATCAAATCTCTGTAAGTAGCTGCTAACTTTAAGTCAACAGCTACTGGCAGCGTATTAAACATCGGGCCAGTAACATTATCTAGCTCATCTTGAAATGATCGACCGGAAACCTGGATATGCGATATAAATTAGCGGAATAAATTGTACACAAAAATGACTTCTTCATACCACCACTCCAAAACAAACTTGGTGATCAAGAGATAGAAAAGATAACGCAAGGCAAAAGGCGGCTTGAAAAAAAGTCTGAGGTGTACAGGAGAGACTTCTTGAGACAGACTTGATTTGATCGTACGACACAGAGCAAGTACTACTCAACAGAGTACTTTCGTCTCCCTCGCCAATTAAATTAGCAGATCTTTCACTCAGTTCAATTTTTGAGAACATCTTATTCCAAAATGCTTGAGCCTCCGATGGGATATATGAAGCCCTCATTTTCCAGACCGCATCAACGAAAGAGGGACGCTGAGGTATTGCCATATAAAAATATAATTTAGTTACTATGTGCGGATTAGCTGTTGACCAAAGAATAGAGAGGGAAGCAACTTACCATCATCAAATATTGTCTGAAGCGATGTGGCGTCGTATAGCGCGTGAAAAATACTCAGATTTAACGAGACTGACTCATTGCCCCTTATGCAGTGGAATAAGATTGGCGGTCTCGATAGGTGCACATTTTTCCAATAATCTTGTAGAGATACACTAATCAAACTTGAAGCGTCAGGGCCGCTGCACTGAATCTCCAGCCAAATAGGTTGCCAGTCTCGTAAAATAACCTGTAGGACGCCGACATCAGAATTAAAGAAGCATGCCCTCAGTGGTTGGTTAGCTCGAATGATAGCATTCCAGCACTCTTGTAGGCGAGAGATATCAACCTCGTCAAACAAGCCAAAACGAAGCTTGTTGAAGTACAGCATGCTATGCTCAGAAGCTATTGCTCTCGTCACCATGCCTTCCTGCAAAGGGGTACAAGGCAAAATATATTCAATATCATCTGCAGCTAAATCCAGATCTTGACAAGCTTGCTCATGATAATTTAAGAGATCGATATTGCTAACCGTACTCAAAGTGCCGGTGCCTAAATATCCTGCCTGTATATGGGCTGAAAGAGAATTTATAGAAGGATCTAATTGATAGATGCGTTAGTCTTCACAGCACTCCATAAGAATTTGCGTACATACGTTGCATGAGAGTAGACAGCTTCAATCCTGGGATTTTTGAGCGTAGAGCCTTCACCAAGGGGACCAAGGAGATTGAATCTAGTCCGTACTCAAAAAATGTCGTATTAAGATCAACAACATCTTCTTGTTTAAACTGCATGACACCACATAGCTCATTGCGTATAACCTTCGCTGTATCCGACAACTCTCTATTTGATCGTTCGCGTTCATTATACCGAGTCAGTTGGTTAATACTCGAATCGCTATATAATTTAGCCAGTGCTTTGTTATCCACCTTATTGTTGATTGACAGAGGTACTCTCGATATAGGAAGAATGTAAGTCGGAATCATGTACTTAGGCAGTTTTGTTTTGCAGCGGTCATATGCATCTCTAACTGTACTATATACCTGCGGCGATGGATTCAAGAGTCCATCAGACAAATCAGATCCATGCACTACTATAAAGCTCACCAATTGATCTCTGCTGTTTTCCGAGTGCTTCAAAATGAGAGTGACTACGTCCTCAACGAAATCAATTGGCGATTTAATTACTGCATTGATTTCGCCAATTTCGAGTCGTTGGCCACGTAGCTTTATTTGAGTATCTTTGCGCCCGACAAAATCGAAAGAGTTGTCACATAATAATCTGACCAGATCTCCAGTTCGATACATTCTGTTTATATAAAACTTTAGCTACTGAATTATCTTCACGTGAATAAATATCATTACCTGTCTTTAAGAGTATGGCTGTAAATGAAAGATGCAGCCGTCACATCCGGCCGGTTGATATAGCCTACACCCACAAGTTTTCCGGACACGCAGAGCTCACCAAGAGCACCACGAGGAGCAGCAATGTCAGTTCCTGGAAAAAAGACAGCGCTACCTACGTTAATAAATTGCTGCCCAATATTTGAAGGTCGGATATTCGAAGGTGCTCGTTTTCGCATCGTACAGCCAATGGTAACTTCCGTGGGACCATAACTATCATATGTCAACAGCCTCATTCTATATTATTTCATAAAAATGAACTCACGCATTGTAAATCACTGCTTTGCCACCCCAATCATCTAAAACTTCTTTTTTCAAAAGATCTCCACCGGTAATAAAAAGTCCTTTACACAAAGAGGGCGCATTCTCTGGGTTTACCAAAGTCGCAAGTGATGGGGTGAGATCAATATGAGTAATATTAAGCGAGCGTATGGCCAGCGGAAGATCTGAACACGTTAGACTCAGTTCTTCTTCTTTGAATATATCCCTATATACCTTTCAAAATGACATCCCGCGGAGAGGAAACAACGGTTATACCGACAGACCAGCTCCAGAATTGCTCTAATACACTCACTAAATATGATTAGCACATTACAGCGGCAAAACAATGGCATGATAAGGTGATAAAATACCATCAAAATGAAAAGAGGCAAACTGCCAAATTCGTTAGCACTGTTTAACTTTCTTCCCCAGTTTTGGTAGTATTACCTGTAAAAATTTTGAATCCAATGTCCACGTCCCAGAAAACTGATCTTGGAATGCTAGCATACCCTGAACAGCATTCTCATGTGTCAGCATGCAGCCTTTCGGATTTCCTGTAGACCCTGACGTATATAAACAATACGATAAATCAGTTGCGTTCACCACGTACTTCAATTTCGGAGCTTCCGAGGAGGCCTGACGAACTTGAGCAGATGTGACAGACAAAACTGGGATATTCAAGTCTTCCATCTGGCCCAAAAAAGGTGCGTGTGTTAGAACACATTTAACCTCAGCATCTGCACAGATAAATCTCTTTCGACTTGCAGGAGCGGAAGAGTCGAGAGCTAGGAATGAGCATCCGGCTTTCAATATACCTACAAATGCAAATGATGCTTCAGGACATTTATCAAAGCACACAGCTATTTTATCACTTGGTCGCAAATCGAAATTAGAAAGAAGATAATTTGCTATCTTATTAGCTTCCTGGTTCAGTTCGTTGTATGTCCACTGAGATGTCTCTAAATAGTCATCCTCTATAGCATGCGCAAATTGAAGTGCCACTGCATTTGGTGCAAGTTCAGTCTGACGTTCAACAAATTGATGCAGTAATAAAACTTCAGAGGGAATTGCATTGAGCGACGCAGGAAGAACAGAGGCCACATTGTTTGGCAATTGTGGGTATACACAGGTGCTATCCACATTTCTCATAATATCAATCAATATTAACTCAAATTGATCTAAAATAAGAGTAGCTTGAGCGTCAGGAATTATTGCCGTCTTATAAGTAAGACTAGAGATTAATGAGCCGTCAGACATAGGCTCTAGCTCTAGAGATAGCGAAAACTACACAGAATAATAAGCAGTAATTCAACAATGAAACAACATGTCTTATGCCACTCACCTCTGTTGTACCATGATCAATGATACGTTTCCAATGCTGCGATAAATTAGCAGCTTTGAAGCTCTTTTGATACAGAAAAATAGAGTCAAACAAGGCTGTTTGGGCTTCACTAGCCTCTCGAATAACTTTTGACGGTGTGTGCTGAACATCTAATAGGGATACCGTAGAGTCGTGTATAGCTTCCAAATATTCCCGATTAGAACCCTTGAGAATCACGCGGATTGGGACAGTTGTAAGGCAAGGAAAAAGACCCGTGTTATCATTCTCGATGCCTACAGTTCCTGCTAGTACTAGGCCTAACAAAACATCCGGTTCCCCAACGTAATACGATAAAATCTACATTTGTCAGTATTGCAAGATAATTTTGAACACCATAAATCACATTATACCTTAGACCAAGCGGCAATACCAATTGTTTGGATCGATACATTCAGCTGTGATGAAAACACTAAAAGCTCATTTTGGGAGAATGACAACTTCTTCTCGCAGGAATTAAACTTGATGTCGGATCCGTTAACCGCAAACGAATTCAAATTTGGAATACGTGATACTGGGACAGAAAAAAGTAGGTTGCGCCAAAATTCACTAGAATTCAAGGTAGCGAGCTGCTGCTGTTGAAGGATATTATTTAGCACTTCTTTGTAAGAGAATGAAATTGAGTTCACTGTTGGGACACAATCTGGATCGCAGTAACTGCGAACGTCTTCTAAGATCAACGCTAGCGAGTTGGCATCAAATATAGCGTGATTTGCGGCGAAAAATAAAAATTGACTTCCAGGTTGCTGAATTAACTCCAGAAATAATTGAGGTTGCTCCAAATTCTGTAAGGCAGTCCGAGAATAGTGGCTCCATATCATTTGAGTATGGGAAATAAGATCATCAGCAGAAGATACTTTCCAATTGAGCACCGGCTCATTGTATACTAGTTGAGCATAGGAGTAAAACTCATTTTGATCAAGCTCCTTGAAGCCCGTTCGCAGTATTTCATACTTCATATGCACAATTTCCCAAGCGCGACGCAACTGCTCTTCATCAATACGTAACGGCACTTCCAAAACAAAATAATTAAAATACAGAGATCCATTACTTGCTTGAAATTGTGCCAGAATACCTTCTTGCGTGTGAGTACACGGATAAACATGCAGCACTCCCTTGAGTTTGTCAGATGAAGACAGATTGGTTGACTCGAAGCTTGCGCAAATATCAACCTTCCCTGAAGACTTGTCGCGATTGTCAACTATACTACTTAATTTGGAAAAACTAGGATTCTAATAGGCTATTGGTTAGTATTAAAATAAAATTTTAGAAAATAAGCAAGGCAAACCCACTTTCAAGATATCAATAGCTGTGATATTCATACCCTCTCTTCGCATCAGCGAGGATATTTGAGTTGCGGATACACTATCCATTCCAAGTCGATAGATAGTTGTGTCCCGCTTGATACTATCAGGATCAGCGCCGCTAATCTTGGAAAAGATATCTCGAATACATAACTCGGTATCTGAGTATTCCACATAGGTGTCTAATTCCCGTTCTATATCATACCACAGGCTAAATGTTTCATACATATTCTGCAGGCGAGACTTTTGCAGCTTTCCAGCACTTGAGAGAGGCAAACTAGTAATGGGCACAAATGCTGCTGGAACCATGTAGCTTGGCAAAAATGCTTCGCACGCTCTTAATGCCATATTTTGAGCTTCCGCCACGCCATCAGACGGCCGAAGAACTTCACATGCTTCACTGTTACAGCTCATACAAATAAATGATATCAGCTGTGGAGAATCAGACTGAATAATTAGAGTATAAACCTCTCTAAACCTCGGAGACTTGTCAATCATGGCCGAGCGTATCACTGAGTCAATTTCTTGCAGCTCTATCCGCAATCCTCTAAGCTTCACTTGATCGTCTTTTCGCCCAATGAAATCGACAGTACCATCTTCTAACATCCGAGCCAAATCACCTGTACGGTACAGCCGTGTGCCGTTATTACCTATACCTCCAAATTTTTCTTCTGTGAGCTGAGGATTTTTGTAATATTCGCGAGCAACCTGGAACCCGCCAATGACAAGTTCTCCAACGCAGAAGAGCGGTAAAATGCTGTCGCTGCCGAGATCCATGATATAGAATTCAGTTGTTTCAAATGGTTTCCCAATTATAGAGCTCTTCAAACCTCTGGAAGTACGACTAATAGTACAACACATTGCAGCCTCTGTATACGCAGTTAGTCGAATTCTATCAAATATCAAAGCCATGATTCGTACCTGTAGGGCCGTAAGAATTCACGCACGACCCATCCCACTCGTCTACAAGATTCTGTGGTAATTTTTCGCCAATACAATATAGACACTCTATCTCAGGCACATTCACCCTCGCCAATGAAGAGGCTACGCTTGGTGTGAGATCTAGCAATGTGACATGTAGCTGGTTAACAACCTTCTCTAAATCTGAGAGCATATGGCTTTGCCTCGCAGAGCATAAAGTGATGCCATACTCCCAAGCCACAAAACAGTCATAGATCGACATGTCAAAAGTTGTCGCAGCAAATTGCAATAACCTGCTATGCTGATTGTGCGGAAGAAGAGTCTTAGAGGCCAGTATCGTCTGTACACAGTTCTGAACTTCAACTGCTACAGCCTTAGGCTTACCCGTCGTCCCTGATCAAATTAAATTAGATGAGGTTAATTGATTAAACTTCTATTTGAAAATAACGCACCTGACGTGTAAATCCGATAGGCAGTAGCTGATTCATCATACTGGTCGATCGTCTCGTTGGTAGATTTGTACCCACTTAAATTGACCAGCGATATATCTACAACTGCTATGGACAGCTTATTCGTGATAATCGCTTCTTGAATCACGGTTCGAGACTCATTGTCGACAAGGATAATAGAAGCATTAAGCTCTCTGAGCATATAAGTTATGCGATCGGAAGGCGTCAGAGGGTCAATGGGACAGAATGCGCCCCCAGACTTCAGAACCGCAAGCATGCAAGCATAGTACTGTGGTGACTTATATATACACAGAGGGACAGAATCTTCCACTTCAACGGCATGAAATAATCGGAGATATTGAGCGATCTGATTAGACCACGAATTTAGCTGTAAATAAGTCCATGATTGGACAGTCCAATCTTCACGCAAAAATTCGAGAGCAACAGCATCTGGCTTACAAGATGCATTTTCTTCTATACCCATGTGTAGCAAACGAGAAAATCCCAGCTTCTTTGCTGATCCAGTAGAGGACATCTGAGAATTACTCAAAGCCACATTCTCAGCAGCAGGTTGCAATGGATGCAAAAAAATACCTTGCAAGAGAGCGTCGTATAAGGATAATAGAACTTTAACTTGCGATTCTTCAAGAGAAGATCTATAAATACCATCAGTAACTAAAGTCGCATGTGTTTACTCATTTATCCTCACCTATCAAAGGAAGCAAAGAACTCTACAGAGTCATTCTGCCTATCTCTGCGCACTTCCAAAACAATTGACATCTAGAATATTAGTAATCGTATCGTATCTGCAAAGCATAATCTTCTTACATCATTGTCATCTCGCTCTGCAACAGTATTCCAGAAAGCATTATGGTAACCATCGACTTCTTCAGCAGTAATCAAATTTTGTACAACGATGACTGTATCGAAGAGTTTTACATTTGCCTCAATTTCATTGATACGCGTGAACGCCCTCAGAAGCTCTCTCATAGGAGTAAAGGGGTATCTCAGAGACGCAGATGACTGCATTTCCATATCCTGTAATACATCATGATTGGTAAGCTCCTTTGCAAAGCTGCACCTAACAGGATAATTATAGAAAGTAGGAGCTATGACGTCTTCACTTCCAGTAAAAAGTCCACGACCGCTGGAAATGGCCCCAAACACCACATCATCTGATCCACAAACTAAGGAAAGTAATTTTGCCCAAGCAGCAAAAGCTGCAGCGGAAAATGATACATTATTTCTACCACAATAGTCTTCTAAAGTCGAGAGACTAAATGCAGATATTTGTGATAAATTAATCCGACCAGTTAATCGTAACGATTTGGACGTCGCCAATATATCGGGGAACGTATGAGGCTCGTAGTTAACCAGAAGTTCGGAGTAGAAGCGAACACCAGAAGAAATGTCAAAGTTTTCAATACTTTTGATCGCATGCATATACGAAGGTCTTGAAATCAACTTTCCCAGTTGAAGAACTTGACACAAATCGCTTAACAGAAGATTTAGCGCGTATGCATCGAATCTGCAGTTGTTAGCTGATTGTTGCTTGCATCTTAGAAGTCGATACTTACAGAGCATGGTGCATTTCAACAACAAAATACGAAGCACTTTCGCAATCAAGTATTGTGATGCCATACGGAGGCAGTGAATTGTTTTCGAAACGAATGTGACCTAATGCAAAATCCTCATAACTGTTGACTTTCACAGTATTCCAGTTCGACTCACTTGTGTCATGGTGCTTTAAAACTATTTGCGCAAATGATCGACCGAGAGTGTTCTGTCCTACTGGAATAAAGCAAGTTCGCAGCATTCCTTGTTGAGAGACGATAGTAGACCACGCCTCGTGAAGCTTGACAATATCAATTGTACTCGACAATTTTAAAACAAAACTGTTTATGTAAGATCTCTGCGATCCTAGCAATATTTCTTGCATCACAGTGACGGGAAGCACACTCTCAATATTAGATAGGCTAAAACCAGCTTCGTAAACGAAGACTTCAGTCTCTCGAGAAAAATTGAGTAATCGCTCCGGTAACTCAGAATCTGCTAACTCATTTCTCTCAATCAATCTAACCAACGGAGAAACAGTCGCAAGCGTCGCAGTTCTACCGACATCTCCGATGGAAACGTAATATCCTCTTCTAGATAGCGATCTCACAAAACGTACAGCAGAAATTGAATCCATACCATAAAGAGAGAAAGGTTGATGAATACTGATCTCTTCTATACGCAAATTGCTCACACAATCCACTAGTATTTCAGCAAGTATCCGCTCTGTAGGAGTGCCAACATTCACAGCAAGTTCTTCATTTAACTCTCGACGTGTTGCGTGGACGGTCGAATGTAAGTCTTCCATATCCGCGATAAGTCTTTTGAGATCAGTCTTTCCGCTAGGAGTCACAGGAAAGATTTCTAGACAAAATATTTTGAAAGGTTGCATATATTTAGGAAGTTTGGCTTCGAGATATCGCCGAATTGCTTGTTCAACTGTCAAGGGCTCTGCCAGTGTTCTCACAAAGAGTATCAAATTTGTACCCACAACTGCAGTGATACTATCTAACACCACTGAAATCTGTGCAGCGACCGAACTAATTTCACCCAGCTCTATCCGTTGGCCGTTTAGTTTCACTTGAGTATCCATACGTCCAAGAAAAATGACACTGCCATCTGCTAACATCCGACAACGGTCTCCTGTCCTGTATACGCGGCCATATTCGCTTCCAAGATCAATAAATTTGGAGGCAGTCAAATCTTCCGAGTTTAAATAACCGCTAGATACTTGAAATCCACCAAAGACAAGTTCGCCAATTGCACCAAGCGGTAATATTCGAGCTTCTTCAGGACTCAAAACAAAGCAAGAGGTATTGGGAAACGAATGACCAATACTTTGAATATCGTCGCTTGAACCCATACAAACAAGTGCACTACACACATTGGTCATCTCCGTCGGTCCATATGCATTAATAATCTCACCAGGCAAATCCTCCCAAAATTTAACGATAGAAGGCGATACAGGTTCACCCACAAGAATGACATATTCGACATTCCCCATGAAATCTTTCTCCAACAAGGAGGCAACTGTAGGAGTCATACTCAAATGTGTGATCTTCTGTTCAAGTATAACTTGCGACAATCTGGGAAGTAAGCTCTGCATTGGTGCCGAAACGAGGGTCATATGATGATACAACGAATAAACAATTTCGAATATCGACACATCAAAGCTAATAGAGCATACTTGAAGCATTTTAGAGCCTTGCTTAGGCGAAGGATACACTTCTGACAATTGAAGAATATTATTCACCAGATTTTCGTGCAATACAACAACTCCCTTTGGTTTCCCAGTAGATCCCGATGTAAAGATTGTGTATGCTGTATCCGAAGGTGACACAACCGCGGGTTCCGACGCATAAACCACTTCCCGTGGAGTTGGCATCAGGAAGGCATTTTCGATTCCTGAGTGTTCGAGAGAGGGATCAATTAAACAGATGGTAGATTTCACTTGTTGCATTATATCATTCACCCGATCAACAGGTGTCATGAGATCTATAGGAACGTAAATGGCACCAATAGTCCAAATGGCATATATTGACGCATAAAGCTCGATAGATTTGTCCATCATAACGCCCACAAACGCGCCTGTGCTAACTCTGTGACTTCGAAGGATCTCAGCATAGGACATGACAACACGACCTAACTTTCTGAACGTTATTGTATCAATGTTGGCAAAGCTATGGACAATCTCAATAGCAGTAAGATCAGAATCATAGTCAATCAAATTCGCAGCAACCATAGAACTCTTGTTACAATTCAGAGGCTTTGGATTATAGACTGAGAGAAGGGACGAAGAGAAATCAATATTTCCGAGTGGTATCTCTAGACCCAAACTATTTTTGACCGTATAACTAATGCATTCGTCAAATAGTGAAAAGAGGAGTGAAACTTGATTTCTAGTGAGCTGAGATGGATGAAATGTGATGCTTCCGCTCATTACATTCGTTTCAGCTAGAGGTTCAATCTCTGTTAACAAATCAAACTATGCATTATTGTTAGAATAATATTCAAATAGTTCATAAATCTAAGTTTGCTGTTACCTCTAGACAATCCAAAGTATGAATGTCTGTTACGTTGCCATTCCTTCGTACGTCTGATTGCTGCCACACTAGTAAACTATTAAATAGCTTCCCACTATTCCTTCCCAAAAGTCTAGAAAGTTCCGCCAAAGGAACATTTGAATATTTCATGACGTCAATTATATTGCTATTGACTTCTTGAAGCGCACGCAACATCGAGTCTTGCACTTTTACACGCAGTGGTAGGGTACTGATCATTGGGCCAAGAGATCTTTCCAGCCCTGTGTTAATAAGACTCGATCTCCGCGATATAACAAGCCCAAGTATCACGTCATTTTTAGCGTCTTCTGAATCCAATAGGCTAAGAATATAGCCCCATGCAAAACTGAACAGACTTTGCACTGAGACGTTGGCTCTCCTAGAAAAGTTCTCTATCTCATCCTTATGAACAGAAAATAGAGAAGTAACCTTATCTGTATGTATCTTAGATTTGTCGCTATGAGCTGGTACAAGAGTAGGCACTTTAGTCTCATATGAATCTGCAAGGTACTGTTTCCAAAACGAAAGATCATCAAGCCCCTGATCAATAAAAGGCATAGCTTCTCGAAATTGACTGCAGGTACCAAGCGAAACTGTAGGATGATACAGGAGTTCACATAATTCTGCTAGCAGCAAATCAAACGCCCATCCGTCATAGATAGCATGGTGAATCAAAACGTCAATCGACCACTCAAAACGCTTTGAGCTTCTTTTAACAGCAATCTGTAAAGGAGGATTGAGAATATCATCGAAATATTCGTGCAATAGCACATCAGAAACTTCTAAAAAAGATGAATCGTGATATATGAGCTGCACGAAGAGCTTTTCATCCTCAACCTGTAGAAAACCTGTTCTCAAAATCTCATGCCTGTCAATTATACATTTCAGTGCTGCAATAATTGCGTTCCCATCGTCAATATTCTGCAATTTGAAGGTGACCCTGTTGCTATATAGCCTGTTATCTGCAGACCATTGTGAAAGCATTCCTAGCTGTAAAGATGAGATAGCTATCACTTTTTGCACATTTTTAGGAACTCCAGTGTAATTATCAAGTATGTTTTCTATGCGTAAAATTTCTGCTACATCCTCTTGACTAGCAGTAGAATGAAGGATGCTCTTTATGCAGTCAGCTTTCAAAACCTCAGGAAGTGTGAAGTATATATCTGGAAGCTGTTTTCTAGTTAAGTCCAAGAAACGCATTGCAGAGATAGAATCTAAGCCCATTGCTCGAAGAGAATCCGTGGGACCTGGCAGAGATCCAAGAATGCTTCGTAAAATTGTAGCAAGTAGAAACTCTGCATCGCTACCATATTTCAGAGATGCCTCACTTTTGTTATCAGTATTCGTGGCAATAGATCTCTCAATTAAAACTCTAACTGCCTTATGGTCGGTTTTTCCTGACGAAAGTAATGGAATCTGATCAACTTTCAAGCAAATGCTTGGAAGCATATAACCTGGCAACAAGCGCTTGCAATTAGACATGACTACATTAGAGCTTTGCTCAGTAACAACGACAAGTTTATTTTGCACAACCGCTGCGACAGCTGGAACACGGCATGCATATTCCACCTCGCCTAGTTCAATTCTTCGGCCGTGAAGTTTAACTTGACCCTCAGATGATCTACCAGCAAATATGATTCTTCCATTTGGCAGGACACGAGCAAGATCTCCTGTTCGATAGCAACGACCGTATTTAGAGTCACTAATAAATACAGCTGCAGTAAGATCCGGACGTTTGAGATAGCCCTTAGCCACTTGCGTTCCTGATATCACAATCTCACCCAGCCAGCCAATAGGTAGAGACACGATTCGATCTTGAACGGAAGGATCGGCAATAATGATGCTAGATGTAATGAGAGGCACACCAATATCACCCTCCAACGCAACACTGGCAGTTCCTTCAACAGCAGCAGTACACTGAATTGCAGCCTCTGTGGGCCCATATGTGTTATACAAAATTTGTGCAGATCCAAAAAGGTCAACAACTCTCTTTGTGAGCTTTTCGCCGATAGTCATAACAACGCGAAGTAGAGGTACACCCTCAGGATCGATCAAGCCTGCTACCGTCGGTGTCAGTTCACATGCGTCAACCTCCATGCGGTTAATCACTCCTGAAAGATCTGACAATAGGCAAGACCTGCTGGCCGATACCACCGTCATTCCTCGAGACCACGGCAAAAATACCTCCAACACCGACACATCAAAAGTGATGGAGGCAAAGTTGAGAAACTTTCTGAAGGTTGGAACAAATTTGTGCGCCAGTATAGCCTGAGTAGCATTTTTGTGGGTTACAAGAACTCCTTTGGGATTCCCTGTAGAACCTGAAGTAAACCTAAAAATAAGTCAATATTATAAGTTATTTCAAGAGAAGATTAAACCAACACAGCTTACATGCAGTAGGCTACTGAATCACCGTTAATGCCTCCAACTGGTATGCATTCATTCAAAGTATGAGACAGTTCTTCATTGTCTATAACAATGCAAGTAGTGTTAAAATCCTTGAATTGACTTTCCGTTTCCTTTGTGACAAGAACCATTTCTGCATCAGTATCTTGTAAGATAAACGCGATTCGCTCCGAAGGAGTGTCGATTGAAAGCGGACAAAAAGCTTTTCCAGCGCGTAAAATTCCTAGAATAGCGACGTATAGCTCAGGTGATTGTGGGATCATCAGTGGGACGATGTTCGCAGTAAATCTTTTTAGCTTATTGGCGGCTTGAGCTGAAAGGCTATCTAAGTCCGAGTACGAATACTTGACAATTCCACCCGAATCATCCAGAAACTCAAGAGCAGGGAGTTTGCTACCAAAGTCAGGCAATTGATGAAGGAGTTCAAACCCCGAAATCTCACTGCTAGGATAATTGAGAACGCTGAAGCTGGCAGGTGACTGAAGTAGTTGATTGCCGATTTCAGACACGAACGCAGCAGGGAACATAGTTGTGTGGAATCTAAATGTGATCGCTTTATCAAAGCCAAAACCTGCACTTAGTAGTACATTGGGTATATGTTCAAGATCAGTATCGATTCCAATTGCTGTCCCTTTGACGAGTACGTCATGCCCAGCTGGCAACAGTTCAACAGAGCAAGTTGAAGAAACGGCTGAATATTTAGCAATTGACAAAGAAGGAGTCGAACTACCAATCACCACATAAAATAGTACCTCATCAGCAAGTGTATAGTTCCCCAACAGCCTACCCCACGCTTTGATGATTTCATCGTTTGAGCGAAAAGAATGAGCAATAGGAAGCGATTGAACCAAAAATTGATCTGATGCGGTGGAAGCCTGCACCGTATGATATAGATTTGGAAAAGGAGTAAGGAATATATCATTCAAACTTTCGTTAATTCTGTTCATTCCTGCTCCAGGGTCCATGTTGAATCACGAAGCTGCAGCCAAAGTAGAGTCGTAGAGCAGAGATCAATAATTGATTTGTATTATTGATCTAATTGAAGTGTTCTAGATTGTCAATCTCTTAGCAATGACTCCGGTTCAGACAATATATTAACGAGACAGTTTTCTTTGCGGTAACTGTAGCTATACGTCGAGGTGGGTGCGGATTAAAGATCACTGCTGTGTGGTGCACTATTATAACGCGTCAATTGAGTGCGTTGTGTAGAAGGTGGATTCTGAAAGATTAAAGTTTTGCTGTGCATGGGCGCGACCCGGCTCTTCATCAGTTGCTGGACTCTCGGATGCTCCTTACTCGGTGTTTTATTTGGCCCAAGTTTTGCTGCTGTGTATAAGGCATTGAGGGCTCTTCATTTCCAGCTCTTTAGTGAGCTTGAAGAGCCACTGAGACTTACTTTGCTCCGCGACAGAGAGAAAGAGAGAGAGAGAGCCTTGAGTCTAGAATTGCGAGTTAGTTCTTGAGCGCTTGCTTTTACGGTGTATTGGTTGGTCAGTGCCAAAATCTCGGCATCTTTGCTTTGTGTTCGACGTTTAAATTTCTCAAAAGTTTTCTACAGAGTGTACTGCGTTGCACCAACTTCCCTAATAGTAGTGAGTTTATACAATCACGTACACAACTTGTAGCAATTTATACTGTGTAAATACGTCTAGAGCCAGCGACGGGGTCAACGCTTTGCCTTAGCAAATTATTTCTGTCCAAATTATTTTTCGAAAATGGTCGCATACTGTATTGATATTGGACATAGTTATTTCACCTACCGTGCTTGTATCCACAGAGAATATCAAAAATTATAAGCCGAACATTTGATCTGATTAGCAGAACACCTCTAGAGGATTAAAATCTACAACCATCACCTCTAGAGGATTAAGGTTGACATTACGTCAGAAAAATCTTGGACGCATACAACGCATCAGAGTTAGTTAGGGTTTGTAAGTTTGGGACTTCTGTATTTGCACCGTCAAAGACACCACTTGAAGAGATCATTAGAATTAGAAAGACGTTGGTTTAATTCCTACTTTGCGATGAGTGTTTGTATTAGGAGTTTTAGGGTTTTTGTGATTTTGGGACTTTTGTATTTACATCATGCCGTCTATAAATATATAATCAATCAATCAATCACCGTGCCATAATGATTGATTTGATTGATGACTGTTCGATTTTTGATGCTCGAGTATTTCGTAACTCATCTATGCCATTCCGCGGGCGACTACAAAGGCAAACTACAAATTATTACTGATTCATTCAATAATGGCTTGCATTCGTAAGAATACTGCTTATAAAATGCCTTGGGTATCGATTGAAGGTTGCGCTAGTTTGTATATAGCGCCTTTGCGTCTACAAGCAGACCACGTATTTGGAAGGAGGAATAGAAAAGGGAATAAGCACATCCAAATACAGTAACTACCTAAGCTCAGAAGTTAAGTTCCAACGACCGCCCGGATGCCGAAAAACCTTAAAGGTTAGACAGTGCACTGTTCATTTTCTGACGGACAGTCATTCTAAGAGTATGCGCGCTAGCTGCCCAATCGGTTTTCAGCCAGCAGCTCAAACATATTCGCAATCAGAAATAAATCAGCTCATGAAATCTGAGTTAATAGGTTATTATCTCAGGAGTCCTGCTTATACTATAGAAATTACTTTTTCAGGCAGTGAGTAGTTAGACGCTGTGACCTCCATTGATAATAAGTATCGCATCCTAGTGAGCTTGTTTCGAAGAATTTCTACTGTCCAGCTCAATGATCCCGGTAAAATTTACAATACATTGCAGCTAGCCCCACATATTTATCTTTCACTTTTCAATCTTATATTGCCTAGCAAAAATAATATACAATCCAATCTGGATCCCTATGTAACCTTTCTTCCTGTGCCTTATCCTTAAATGATTATTTTCCATTTTGAAGCTTAGGAAATAGTTGTTGAGCAATCATTTCTCCTCTAATAGCCATAATTGAAAGTAAAGAATCACTCAATCCATGAGTTTCTTCACATGAACCCTGTAACCATATTCCGCCTGCAATGGATCCATCAAGCTTTAGTCGATATTCTCTTGTGACCGGTAGACTGCTTTCGGTTGTATCTATAAACTTTTCTAAATTCGATAGCAGCGCCTCTCCCTGCAGTGATCGATCATATCCAGTCGCTGCTATAATATAATCATACGCTATAGATTCGGCCTGTTGCTCTTTTTCTTGAGAGCTGGCCATATACATGCACACTTTACCGTCGCCTAGCATTTCGACTTCCTTGACCACTCGATTATTCAGAATGGTCAGTCTTGTTATATGCCCGGGAAGTTTCTGTGCGTATATTTCCTCGTATAATTTATCAATAAGCTCTGATCGTACAACACTGTAGTTTGTTCCTCTATCTTCGGAGATAATCTTGTGTCGTAAGGGCTGTGGAAGAGCGTAGATATCATCAACCGCTGAAGGATTAAAAATTTCGTTAACAAAGGGGGTATCATCCGATGGTCGCAGAGCACGAGACGAAAATATCATGTCGACGGTTACAGACTCTGGAAAGTTCGATAATAGGTACAAGGCAATCTCGGCCGCTGATTGACCAGCACCCAATATACCAATATTGAGACTCTCAGCCTGTTGTGCTTGTGACCGTAAATGAGGAACCATGTGCATGAAGTCAGATGAATGAAATATGCGTAAAAATGAAGGTATTTCCAATGATTCAAAATTTATCAAATCAGGGATTGTAAATGGAATGCTGTTATGATACTGTTGTTTAATTGATTCTGGAAAATAGTCTGGTATGCGAGGACGCCCGCCGGTGCAAATGACAATATTTCGCGCGTAAAACGAGCTCGAATCTTCACACCCAGACTTGCTGCGATCGATACTTCTGCTAACGACTTTGAATAGTTGATAGTAGCTAATCCCCGACTCACACAGCTCGCCGGATTTAGCGAGAGTAATTGCGGAAGCAGCTTCACCGTACCGCACTTGATCAGAGAAATGATCTGCACACCAGCTCATATACTCTTGGTACTCCTCTCGCAGTGGATAGAAAGTCCCTTGATTGATAAAGTCGATGAGTCGGTTTTGTGAGTGGAGAAAGTTGAGAAACGTGAAGTGCGAGGTAGGATCACGCTGAGATGCAAAGTCTTTAATAAAACTGATTTGCATACGCGAGGCTGGAATCAGCATACCGCCATGCCAGGTGAATCGAGCTTGCTTCTCAAGAAAAAGTCCCTTTGAAAGAGCATGAGGATCTGTGTCGGCTAATGCTATAGCAATAGACACGGCAGAAGGTCCGAATCCGACACAAATGAAGTCATATGGGCGTGTTAGGCTACCCAGAGGCGCATCTGGCTCTATATCCGAGTGTAAAGAAGATGAGGAGGTCGATGAAGACGGAGAGGAATATGTCGAATCAGAAAGCATACTAAGTCAAAGATCAATGGCTCCCAGAAATGCAGAATGTCAGGCTTTTCACGATGATTGTTGGAGAGGACAACTGCTTTTATGAGCGCATGGAGTCGAGAGACGTCGGCCGGGCTAGAGCCAACTTTAGGGCTCGGAACACTCACCGCCAAGCCATTTTTTTCAGCTGTTTTTGCTCGCCCAAAATGATCTGATAAAAAAAACCTAATTTAGTAGACCTCCCTGGTTGTTCTGCATCGGGCTAGTTATTACGTGTACAGAGTAAATAAGTGAAGCTATTAATGTAGTTGGCAATTATCCTTTTATAAGTCTGGATGGTGTGTTATACTATTGTTGACCGGAAAGAATCCCAAGTCAATCAATGCCTGGCCTTCAGCCATAGTGCGCCCATGTCACGCAAATGCCTGTCGCCTAAGTAAGCTGTACCACTCACGCTTAATCACTTCCCACTTTCAGGGGTCGCTCAGCGCGCTCAACCTAAGCCACTGCTCGAAGACAGTTATACCTCCGCGGTCCACTCTCCCGACCATCAACGGAACTCAATCGCACCAGCTTTAACATGCTTTGACATGTGAAACCTACGCAAGATGCCGCAGGATTCATGAATGTGCAATTAGAGTGCCAGAGATATTTCCCTCAGGGAGAAAGAGACACTACGATGCGAAGCAAAGGGACCTGGTTATTCGATGTTTTTATATTTTGTATCTTATAATACTACCTCTTAAATTGCAGATGCGCTCGTCTGAGAGGTGAACTTGTTGGTAAACTCCGATTGCTGGCATCGTTTGACCGCGGAGATTGCTCGTTTTCTCGCAAATGTCGTGACTTAGTCGAGCGAAGCTCTTCGCCAACCAGAGAAGGGCGCTTAAGCTCCACACTCCTGTCAGAAGACTGTTCATTTGTACTCATTATCGATTTACATTCTGTGTCTTCCTCATCAATCTGATATTCCTTTAAAGCTGCCGATTCTGTGCGCTTTCGAGATATACTCATACGCTGTACTAATTTCTCCCTTCGACGCCTTTCTGCTTCTTGATGACTTATAGGATACACCGGCGCAGTCGTCGTCGAACTGGATCCTGAATTGGCATTTTGTGACAACGAAGCGTTCATCGACGCTTCAAACCTAGCTCGCTTGACTATACTCATCTTCTTGAGCGAAGCATGCGAAGTCTGCTGCTGTCTGCGCTTCCTCTTCAGCGCTAATTCGGGGTCAGCATGCAAGTCTAGGGATACTATCTTGTTCTTTTTACTCTCAATCTTAGCGTATTCCGCCTTCACCTTCGCTGAAGTCCGCTTTATCCTCCTCTCCCTGATTCTAGAAAGTGCGTAAAACTGATCACGTATATCTTGCTTTGCCTTTGCCATCTCCACGCTACGAATCTCCTCAGCAGAAAACGTATGAACAATCAGTTCCTTCCACAGCTCATTAGACTCAGATATTAAATGCTAATAGAAACGTTAGACTGATATCAACATGGTATACTCCAGGCTGAAATACTGACCGGTGAGTTGCGCTCCACTATCAACTATTTTAACATTAACATTAGCCCCAAATTACCGCCCAAAACTAGTAAAATAACACGCACCAACTGATTAGGTCCCATTCTTTTTAGGACAGGCCGAATAGTTTCGTATGGTATGCAGCCAACGTCGGTGATGCCTGTGAAAGTGTACTGTATATTAGTCCCAATTCACGGATGCATTACAAGTATACACACGTACGCGAAGCATTTAATATGCAAGTTTTCATGCAGATATCATTTAGCGACTTGAGTACTCGGGAGCCTTCGGCGTGCGCCTCCTGCTTGAAAACTTCGACGTCATCTAGATTACTGGAAGGTGGCTCAGGAACAACAATATTAACACTGGCGCGCTGATTCTGGCCAGTGCCCGATAACATTTCTTATAATAGCAGATATTTGTCAAAGTCATTCAAAAAGTAAAATAATATATCTTTATTTAACTTTCGTCCCCAATTCGTGTGCAGTCGTAATTGTCGATTTATTGGATCTCGTCTTCGTACTTCGTCACTTTAAAGCACTTAAATCCAATATCAATTAGGGTTGGGGCTCGAGAAGCTACTATATTTGCATATACGCTTACGGACGGTAATATCAATCATACAGCTATCTTTCTTCAAGCTTACCACGATAAAGCAAAATAATTGAGAGCAGTGGATTTATTGGACCTTATCTTTTTATACTGATGCAAATGTAACGATTATATACAGGCTGCCGACATCGGTAACTAGGATTTCACTACACGATTCAAGATTTACCACCGGCACGTTAAATAATGGCGAACGATGACGGAGGACATAGACGTTCCGAATTTTCCTTGTACATGGACAACAAAAAGCGAAAACTTCAGGATTATGATTTGAACCAGAAAGAGTTTGAGAACTCAGAAGATTCAGATGAAACACGGTTTCCTATATTTCTAGACTGTTGCATCTATGTCAACGGCTACACAAATCCTAGCTTGGCTATCATTCACAAGCTAGTTGTTCGTCATGGTGGAAGATTCTGTCAGTACATGGATTCCAAAAGTTCCGTTAGTCATATTATTGCTTCATCGTTGGTAGGATACCTCAATTTCATTGTATATCGGTGTATGACTGCCTTCAGTTCAGTTCTAACATATTGTTTTTAGACACCCAAAAAGAGAGTCGAATTTCATGCATACCGGGTCGTAAAGCCTGCATGGATACTTGAATGCATAGAGGCTAATCGTCTCTTGCCATGGCAAGAGTACAGAGTGATTGAACCCCCTATCTCTCAATCGGTTTTGAGCAGCGTGAGGGAGCCACTTTCCGGGACGCCAAACTCAACAGGCAATCTTGGTGCTATCTCAAGGCATGAAAATTTGGTATTAGAATGGCCCATGGAGCGCTCTGGTCTCGATCAAAAAGATAGACCATATAATATGAAAAGTCACCAAGCTATGACTGCAACGCATCCTGATTTTCTGGAAAATTACTACAACCAATCACGCCTTCATCATTTGAGTACTTGGAAGTCCGAGCTACGCCGAAAGTATCAAGATACTATTATGACGATTAATGGCTCTAAACAGAGCATAGCACAGAATAATGGTATGCATTCTAATAGAGTCATATTTCATGTCGATTTTGATTGTTTCTTTGCCTCTGTTGCAACTAAGTGCAATCCACATTTGAGAGGAAAACCATTATGTGTGGGTAATGGAGGATCTTTACATTCTGAGATTGCTAGCTGTAACTACGTTGCGCGGAAGTACGGCATAAAAAATGGCATGTGGTAGGTGACATGATGAGAGTGTACTATGTTTACTATCGTTATTTTAACTCATTATTTAGGATGCGTCAAGCGAGAAATTTATGTCCTGACATTGTATGTCTGCCTTATCAGTTTGATGAGTACGAGAAAGCTTCAGATTCTCTATATCAAGTTCTTCTTGATTGTAACGCAGATAAAATTGAGGCTGTCTCGATTGATGAAGCTTTAGTTGATCTGACAACGATATGCTCGAGTACGGGTGCTGAGAATGTACAATCTAAAGCTCTATCAACAAGTCATATAATACGTCAGAAGGTGTTCCAACTAACAGGCTGTACTGTTAGTATCGGAATTGGCTGTAATATACTGCAGTCTAAAATTGCTACAAAGCTGGCAAAACCTGATGGACAGTATTTCATATCGCAAGAAAAGGCGCTTAAAGTAATTGGAAACATGGAAGTCACTGATCTCCCTGGAGTAGGTCACTCAGTTAAGTCATCGCTCAGAGAAAAGTTCCCATCTTTGAGCAAAGTCAAGGATATTTGTTCACTCACTCTTTCTGAGCTGCAGGCCATAATAGGTGAAAAAACCGGCCTCAAATTATATAATTATGCTCTGGGAATTGATGCGAGCCAAGTGGGAAATATTTCAATCCGCAAAAGCGTTAGTGCTGAGGTTAACTGGGGTATCCGATTCATAAGCTTTGAAGAAGTCAGAAATTTCTTGGATTCTCTATCAGAAGAGCTGCTTCAGCGCTTGCAAAATTTAAGTGTCGTCGGAAAGAGTCTCACGCTTAAAGTACAGTGTCGAGCGCCCGATGCACCAATTAATCCAGCAAAGTATTTGGGCTGCGGAGACTGTATATCTATGAGTAGATCTGCCTCTATTCCATTTTTGTCTGCTACAGCATACCAGATATCTGAAATCGCCTTTGGGCTAATTAAGAACATGGCGGTGTCCGCGCAGGATATCAGAGGGATCGGGCTGCAAGTAACACAATTAACTGAGCCAGGCCGGCCTATACCTGGCGATAGCAAAGAGCAAAAATTAATATCTCATTTCAATCGAAAGCCGCGCCCGAATTTTAACTTGAGATCTGAGCTATCATCTAACGGAGGTCCACCTCTGAAGGCAGAAATAGCAGAGGGTCCGGAGTGGCTTGATAAATGCATGGCACTTTCTAATAATCATCAGAGTGGTATGGATCATCAGTCTTCTAACCTTTACTATGACATGGCTAGCGCTACAGAAAGTGGCTCCCAAGGAATTTCCGAACTGAAAATAATTCTGCAGTTTTGGATTTCAGCCACTATTGATGATGGACAAGGGCCACAAACAGCTGATGTGTGTCTTTTTGAAAGATTTCTGTCTTGCTTAATTATCCGTGAAAAAGATATATGCAAAGCTCATGAACTTGTCCAGTGGTTGCGATTCCAATTGGACTTGCAATTTCAGCAAATTCATGATACTGAGGGCCTGAGAATGAAGTCTTTGTGCTTGTGGCTAGAAAGTATTGGTCTATTTGAGTCAATCACTAATCAAGCAGTAGATATCTGAGATTTTTAGCCAAATAGTAAAGCAGACTTGTCTTATTTTTTCTCGATTATCTATATTTGGGAAGATTAATGCAGGGAGCTTTTCTGCCCAGTGATTAGGCATCCAAACATTTTCTGCTGCTTAGTCTATGTGGGTTTATACAGTATATTTGATCTGATTCGATAAAAAGAACAGATTTCTGTTGCTGCCCGAGGTTTTCTGTTGTGCACTTGTTTGGTTGATTGTGTAAACCTATTATTATGGCATGAAACCCCTAGATTATGACTGTAATAATTGATAATGATTGAGTCCTAATAAAAATTCTCTTTTGACTGAATAAAGCTATTTGTGCTGCTACTGCATGCAGAATTCATGGGCAAATGTATAGTGCAGATATCAGTCTTAAGACGATCCAAGAAGACCCTACTACACTTAGTCATATTCATTGATTAATTTATAAAAGGGTTTTTGCCCAAGGACATGTTAACACTGACAATCAACAACAACAAAAGTAAGTATATGAATCATGTGTGTAATGAATCAATAGGACAAGATGTGTAAAGACACATGGAAATATAAAAAATGGTTATCTGACAAAGTGATGAATAGCCAAACTTAAATCCTTCAAACTGAACCACCTGAGCCTGAAATACCTCTGCAAATACTACTTCCATCTACAACACAACTTCCTCGAAATTAATGAGCTCAAACAACGGCGACATTCCGTATTGTTTGTTTGTTTGTTTGTTTGAATCTATTGAACTATATAGAACCTCTAGGCTATGATCAAAATGGGTCTTTAAGAAGAAATATGGCAAGGATGGAAAACTCACATGATATAAGGCAAGGATTGTTGCAAGAGGATTCACACAGCAGTATGGAATTGATTATGAAGAAACCTTTGCTCCAGTTGTAAGGTTTGAATCCATAAGGCTGCTGCTTGCACATGCAACAATGAATGATTATCATATCCACCAGATGGATGTGAAGACTGCCTTTCTTTATGGAAAACTTGAAGAAGAAATTTATCTACAGCCACCTTCAGGTTTTTACAGGGAACACAGTGGGAAGGTCTGGAAACTTCAGAGGAGTTTATATGGTCTGAAGCAAGCACCCAGGTGTTGGAATGAGTTACTACATGAATATCTTTTACAGATGGGTTTTGAGAAATCGGATGATGATCATGGGATATACAGGAATATTAAAGAAAAAATTGTGATGGCAGTATATGTGGATGATTTGATCATTACAGGAAAAGATCTCAAAGTGATGGAAAGGATAAAGCAGGAAATGAGGAAAAGGTTTCATATGACAGATATGGGAGAAACAAGCTATTTTCTTGGAGTTGAAATTGAAAGAGATTGGAAACTCGGGACATTGAAAATCAGTCAAAGAAAATA